>JACEII010000003.1:9453518-9583159 GCA_014332785.1 Antheraea mylitta
ATTCTATTTTTTTATGTTATGAGATATTTTCAAAGTGATAAGTGTTTTCTACGGGTACAAACGATCGTACGAAGACATATGTTTGAAAGATTAATGTAAGTTGAAAAACTGAGAAGTTGAATTTTTTCGAGAAACTCATAAACAACATTTTTAAGTGCTGCTATTTTCCTATTGGAATATTCTTATGGTTTAAAATGTTTCCTACGGGTACACACGATTGCACGACGATATCAGTTTGAAAGATTAATATAAATTGCAAAACAGAAAATTTGATTTTTCGCGGAATTATTAAACAAAACTTTAAAGTGATGTTATTTCCAAACTGGTTGAGATATTTTCATGGTTCAAAGTGTTCCCTACGGGTACAAACAATTGCACGACGATACATATTAATCAATTTGCGAAATTTTGAAAATTTATAAGTCCAGTATTTTTCTTGAAAATTTTCAAATCCCAATATTTTCTATATTTCTGAATTTTTGAAGAAATTCAAATTGTTACCTTCAAGTTCATATGTTTGCACGACGAACTTCATTTACAGATTTTTGTTTTATTTTCTAATAAGTCTGCTGTATTTTTTTAAATTTTGAAATACCTATAACTTTTTTGTCTTTGAAGTAAAAGAAAAAATAAAATTGGTACAAACGTCTAGAGATCATTTAAAATCGAACCCCGTTAACAGAATTTTGATATCTCAAAGTGGGGTGCGGATCAAATTTTGAAAACGCTATAACTTTGAGGTACTAACGAAAATAAAAGCGATACAAACGGGTACAAACAGTAGGTTCATTCGTCGGGACGTGGACGCTCCGGCACGGGATATTGTGGATTACAACCTAAAAATGGCTATAAAGAATGGAAATGCAAGCGCTATAAAAACAATAACGTCATTAAACCAAAAATTGTTAATAATAATTGAACAGTTAATATTTAATAAATTACTAATAATAATTAAAAAAAAATATGCTCACGGATACGATTTTTACGTATACAAAATACTACATGACCAAGAGTGCGCAGAATAGAACAAACTAAAAAAAAAATACGGGTACAAACGAAACACTATCGAATGGTATCATCATAATATATTTTTCTTAAAGTGGGGTGCCAAGTTCACATAGCTATCACTGTATCGGCAAAGACTATAAATGAAAATTAAAAAAAAATATGTACTATATTTTGTTACAGATACAAGACGGAAAGGAATAAGACTACTGTTTCCCAAGTTGCAATAACTGAACTTCGCAATCTATGTAGGTGATACAGATTTAAAGTTATAAGATGATTTTTTTCTATATTTTGGCGATATATACTACAAATATTATAGCTACCATTATCAAATGGATTATTGCTTCCTGTTATAAATGTATTATTTTGATGACTTTTATATAGTAACGAACTGGCGGCTTTCTTGCTAGAACATTCTAGGAGATTTTATGTCATCTCACATTACATATTTAATGTTATCCATATTACTTTCGAAAAATAACCAAATTATATTAATAACCAATACTACACAGCCAACTATTATGCGGTATCTATAGGCTTTACTGTATTCGCCAAAAACGCATTTACAGGTATATAACCATATACAGACTGGAATATATATACCACTTGGAGGGAAAATACTTAAAATAATAGAGAAGCAAATTTTACTCCAAAAAAACATTTCTTTATTTTTGAAAAGAAATAAAACTGCATTTATAAGTAAAGATTTCATGGTTTCCTTTCATTAAATTTACCAAGTATGTTACAGAGGTTTCATCCTTGTGATTGACCCTAATGATCGATGCAATAAAATTATAGGGTGTAATTTATTCAGATTTTAGTAGGTTTGCTTCCCGGATGAAACAAGAGAATTTTCGGAAATCTTTGAAAGCAGTTTTATTTCTTTTCAAAAATAAAGAAATGTTTCTTTGGAGTATAATTTGGTATCTCTATTATTTAGAGTATTTTCACACCCTGTATACGTATAAATATATACAGAGTATGAATATAGACTCGGTATGATATATATGCGTGTAATATTATTGTATATCTATTGTTAATACACGATATAAATTGAGTATATTTTTGCTTCGTAAATTTTTGTGATATCTTCTTGAATTGACTGATGAATTAAGATATATTTTGTTATATTCGATATAATTGTTATAATAAACCAAATAAAGGATATATGATATTACTGTATTTCGTTTCTTTTGCCATGTTTTAAAATTTACCTGCGCTTTCCCAATGCGTGTTAATAATCTATTTGACTAGAAGACATAATAAGCAACTGTCGCGAATTTGAAAAGGTTTTTTGTTATATTTTAACACCTACATATACATAAAACATAACAAGGAGAAGATTAACAATAGCTTTTTGTTATCTGTTCCTCAACAGCTTTTCCTTTATTTCGTCAGTAGCTATTGAGGTATTTTTTTTACTTTGTTAATTTTGACATGAAAAATTTTGGAAACTCTTATTTTCATAGGGGCCCTTCAAGTATAACGTAAGCAGCGCTTATGTAATTTCAAACCGCCCGGCAAAAGTAAGCAACATTCGTCCCTCCCCACCTTATAAATGTATACGACATTTACATAAGTATTTTTATATCTGTTCTGGTTAAATAAATAAATATTGCTAATGTAATCACCATCCAGAACCACACCCCCAATGTCATCAAAAAAAAGCAAAGCAATGACATCCACCCACCCCTTAAATGTTTACGAAATACTTGAATGACCCATATCATCGATGTCTCGAACCTTTATTTACACACACGATTCTTACGTTTAACAAACTTCAAGTACCTGGACGACCGAGCCCAGCTCGGTTCTTTAAAAACATTTTAAATTAAAATAAACTGTTAGGTATGCCTCACAAAATTACCATTACTTATAATAAAAAAAAGATATCTCTTTTGCTGTCACTCGGATTCGAACTGGGGTTAAACGGATTCCCTAAGCAGCTAATTTCCATCTGAGCTATATTTGTTTTGACAGCGCCGGCGAAATGTACCTTTATATTCTAGCTATATTTTTTCATTGTCTGAAAACTCAGATAAAAAGTTTTCTATGAATGAAATCTATGAAACCTAGATCGCTTGATCGTCCCCGAAAGCACCTACATAGTAAGTTTCACGGAAATCGTTGGCGCAGTTTCCGAGATCCTGAATATATAAAAATATACAAAAATTTGCTTGTTTAAGGGTATAGATAGACATGCTCACCCTCTTTGCCAAATAATGATGACGTATGTTCTAATTTAGACTATTGGACGATCACTAATCATTTCAATTATTTAATAGAATTTGGGAATGCGAAACGTTTTTACGATAAAACATGAACGATTAATCAATATTTGTTGTATCATTCACACAGAGTTCGGCGAAGGAAATAAAACATGTAATTACTTAAATAGATTTTAATATAAATTAACACAAACCCAATACAAGACATTGGATATTTATATCCTAGAAACATAAGACGAGAAAGATTACTTTGCCCTAATTTAGGGTACAAGTGAAAAGAACCTCAGTCCTTCTAATACTTGAACTTTGACGCAGTTCAGTACCTGGACGTATAACGTGAGAAATGTACAGGATTATTCGAAATTAAGTAGAAATTAATGGTACTGAACGCCTCATAAAAGAAATGTAAATCGGGTTACAGCAAAAATTAAATATATTTTTGTAAATCTACCTCCTTGTATCGGCACCAAGTTTTGTCTATGGTCATACTAAATTATTAAGTCACCTAAACTCTAGATATTTAGAGATTTACAAGAGGTAAATTGATAAATGTGACGTAGACGTGTGTTCACCTTTATTGTGGAGATTCTTTTGTTTTTATCATAAAATTCTTACATTTTATCTACTCAAGGAACAATAAAAGGGACTTAAATATTATAAAATAGAATATAAACATAGTTCATCAATGATATATTAAATTAGAAAAAAGGTCTTTCTTCTAAATTATACAAATTCATTGTCTAATGGAACGTGTTCACGTGTTTTAACTTTTGCTGTAACCCAATACTAACTATAGGAAACAAATATATTTTTATTAGTAACAACACAATTACATATAAATTAAATACAAAAGTAAATCATTCGAAAAAAAGGAAAGAATACTTGAACTACACACTTGTTTATAAAACTTAATACTTGATTCAGTAGAGATACTAATATAAAAAAATGTTGTTTTTGTAAAACAATATAAAGTCAAGATTTTAATATTTATTATTAATAAACTATTTATAAGATCATGGTCGCACCATACGTTAACAAAACCTCTTCTGAAGGGGACTGAGGATTATAGAATATAAATTACAAATTGGAATGTTAATTATTATTCGAAGTAAATGCTTTTATTTACATAAAACCAAGTAGAAACATAAAACATATTAATTTTGTTCCCGAAGTAGGTATAAGACAGTAGAAACAATTTGAAAACCTGTGAATAAATTGGGTCCCAATTTATTTTGTGAAAGACGACCATACCTATATACTATTTGACACATAATCCGCTGTATATATGAACATAGCATTGCCATTGCGTAGAAAAATGCTAGAAATGTACAAAAAAATTAATAGTGTAATTCAATATTAAAATATGTAGGATTAAAAATATTAATACTTCAATAGAAATATCTTTACCAATTTGCTGACGGTTCTTGTTGTTGGAATCATATTTAGAATTATAACTTCGGTATATAAATCAAATCTATATACAGTTTCGACTGTAGTTCCCAATTTGTCTGATGTTGATATTTACTGTTTTATATATGTTTCACGTCTAGGTTATTGTAACATCTTAAATTAGCATTTTTATTATAATCATATTTGGATTAGTTTGTTGCAAAAACCGATTGGCGCTGAATAAAAATAGACAATTGATTAAATTATAGTCTTTTGAATCATGTAAGTTGAACTAAGGTTACTAAGGAAAGTCAATGAGAAAAATACGCCAATACAGACACCACTCGACAGTGAAACAAATTGCTTTTTGTTAATTTTTAAAATTGACGTATATAAATAATATGAATATTCAAAATTTGGTACATGATCATTATACCATAATTTGTAATTTTATATTATTATTGTTTATATTAATATTTATATATGACGGTTTTAAAACTTAGGTTATCATTTTATGCCATGTTCATAAAATACAGTTGATTCTTTTATTCTATTAAATGGTATTAGAATAAAAAGCATTGAAACAACTAGTATGGGTTTGCCAGGTTTTAAATGCGATCAAAGATTTCGTTTCCTTTTTTAGCAATTTTAGTTCCCACACGCTTCCAATAGGAGCGCTAGTAGGAGATATATCACAGAAGTGACATGCTACATCGTATTTGATTCCATCGAAAGCCATACTAGAGTTAATGTACTACGTACAGTACTTACTATGCGCTTACATTTATAATGTAATATTATGCTGTTCTATCACGTAATTGACTCCGGTAACGCTAATCTATTCTCTAGTTATTGTACTTAGGGGTATCTTTGCAAGTCTTAAACAACTTTATTGTTATATCTAATTAATAGTAGTAACAAATACATACGGTGTTATTACAAAAATTTAAATACTTGCTTTAAAATGGTTTCGTACTAAATGAACCACGTTCGTCCGAAGCAAGATCGCGTTATCCTTTTTTCGTAAGTCTAACCTAACCTAACCAGAGCGAGACAAAACAGCAAGATGGCGATCATTCAGCGTGCGCGGTGCTTTAAAGTAACCTTGTTAAAGCAAGTATACTTATTTATAATATACTTATAAGTATACTTATTTAACTTTTTTGTAATAACACCGATAGTGTTTAGTAATTTTAGATTTCAGTTTTTCCATTTTCTTTCGATTTAATTTCTACATAAAACAATAGACGATTTTGGCAGTCCAGACTTGTAAATATTTAATTGCTTTTAATTTTGAGCGATTAAATACTTTTGAATTTTTATATCGATTTCAACTAACGCCATCTATGAAGCGAGATTTAAATTAAAATTATTTTAAATTATTTCAAAAAATCGTTACAGTATTGTTTGTAACGTTGATATGTGACGGGACGAGGTACAGTTCCCATAGATTATCAGAAACTTAAACAGCATAACTATATTTACAAAACAAAATACCTAACCACCTTTAGGATTAAATAGAAACATTTATTCACATACATTTTTCTTACACTTAATAATATTTTCATTCTAAAACTTCATCACAGTCTTCTCACTTTCTTAAACTACATACACTGGTTTTGTCAAAATATAAGATCTATGTCGAGATACTGAGTATAATATTATATAAGAAGATTCATTTTAATATTAATGAGTTTGGCGACTCGTTTACAAACGAATCGTACAAATTCAAGTCATGAATTAGCTCCTACATACATGATCAAAATGTATTAAAGAAAAAATCTTTATGTCGTCATATTCTTAAAACTTACTGTAAACAATACAATAGAAATAGTGAAAGGCAATTATGGGCCTCGTTTAAATAGGAAATTGATTTACCTAAATTGTTTATTTACGCGTAATACTTATCAAGGTTTTTGGTTCTGGCAAGCCTCGAATAAAAAAGGTTATAAGCAAGACAGTTAATAAGGTAAATAAAACTACAGGATAAATGCTGTATTTAGCGAAGTATGTTACGTCTAGACTATATGTGTAACGCGATACGTATGCCTCTCTTCCAATATAGTCTGAATCGTACGATGAACGTTTTCTGGTAAGTGGTCGAGCAACATGCGAGGCATCACTTGTAACTCCATGAAATCTTCAGGGCAAGCCCAACGCATCTCGTAAGTCGGTTCTTGTGTGCGCACCTTCCTGTTAAATAATTGATTTACTTGATTTAATTGATTACATTATAAACACTACACTACATACTATAAAACAAAGTTCTCTGCCACATCTGTATTTCTGTCTGTTTGCGATAAACTCAAAAAACAACTGGACGGGTTTCCATGCAGTTTTCACCAGAAAAAAAGTGATTCATGAGAAAGGGAGAATGTCTGTGATGTTGGCATATAAAATTATCGGAATCGTGAAACAAAGATAAGTTTTGATATTCATATGAATAGTTCTGGAGTTCTTGAAATCTAGAAAAAGAGTTCCGCATATTAAAGACTCTATAAGGGCATAAGACATATGGGGTTGCCTACTTCACGCAGCATACAAATGTCGTAATAAAGAAGTTCTGAAGGTATTTCTGTGCTTCTTTTCAATAATTCTGCATAATTAAAGCTGTCGCAGTACAATGAAACTTACACCGTATAAGCTTGCAAAAAACAACTTTAGATTTTTAAATAGATGTAAGGAGTTCTGAGCTCCTTTACAATAGTTCTGGAGTTGTTTGCAATATGAGCAATAATTCTGCATAATTAAAGTTATGGCAGCCCATTGAAGTTCACACAATATACGTATAAGTATGCAAAAAAAAAAAATCAACTTTCGAGTGCAGTGCAGAGTGTAAGTAGTAGTGTATACATTCACCTGGTATATATGTAAGTGAGAATATAATATTAATAGGATTATTACCTTTCTTCGTTTTCCTCATTGCTATGTTCAGACATGAGATAATTAAATCGTCAATAAAGCTTTTATTGTAGTGTGACACCTGTATATATATCGATCGATCAGTATAAAGTCTAGCACTTTATAACTGAGCTACGGCTACATGACGTTTGAATACGTAATTATCAATCACATATGAAATGTCGACAAAGTAGAAAAATATATGTAAACGAAACTGTACCTAATATGTAACGGGTTTTAGGCTTATTATAAAAAATATTTCTCAGATACCAACTGGGTATAACTTTGAGTCCCTGGATAGTTTGGATTCATAATTGGAAACGGTAAGTGTCGCTGAAATCGGATTTATTAAGATTTTTCGTATTTAAAAATACAATTGAAACCGGTAATCATCGATTTGGTACTGACGAAGTTGCACGGGTCAGCTAGTATATATATATTATGAACATGTAAAATTATAATACTTACTTTTCGATTCCCATGCGCTTACGTCGAACTATGTGTAATATTCGGCCGGCGGTAAAAAGTCTCGCCGGTGAAAATCTTCTCACAAAGATGTCACGAGATACAAGCGCAGCCTCCTGAAATAATACGGTATTAAACTTAGAGTATAATGCTATGTACATTACTATAAACGCCTTAGCAATTATTCCTACAAAGATATTATTTATAACATTAATTCAACTACAATATTCATCCAAATATTTACGTGTAGACGAGTTCGCATTTGGTTACACGAGTATAAGAATCAATAACATCAATTAGCTACGTATATAATTCCAATATTTAACAAAATAAATTTTCACTCTGACACCCATAAAAGCAAACAACAAATATCTCCATCACCGTTATTAATAATTTCTCATTAATTAATTAATATTAATGAGCTAATATTAATCCTTTCGTGGTATATACTATGTTAAATGTAAGTTTTAGGTTATGTTTTAATTAGCAGAGGTGGATATTGTAAATATTATTTAAAACTCAAAACAAAGCATAATTCTGACAACGTAATTCCCTAAATCATATATCCTCAGAATTAACGCAGTCGGAGAAAATTTTTTCAGGAGTGCAGATAGGCAAATTATAGAGCCCCTAATAAATAGAGTTATTATTATTTTTTATTGTAACGGCAAAAAGACTGCACTATGTTTGATGGTAAGCACAGTGCAATCCAAAAATAATAGCGACCACCGATTGACACTCTATCCATCGCCGGTCGCTACTATCATGCCGGCCTGCAAAAAGCTGGATATGCAAAGGCTGATACCGAAACGCGACTCGCAGAATCGAATCACTATTACGGGCTTTTTCGCCATATACATAGTGGTAGCGACCCAGTCAGGCTGTAAAACCCTACCACCCTGCTTTCGCCATTGCCTCGTACGAACGACTATACGAATAACGATATTCAGCAGGGTGCACTACGTGGAGGTGAAGTTGGCTTCGGTGCCTAAGTCTTATGATGTTATTTGACACCCGTTACACCCCCAAAATTAATGAGTGAAGTGATACACACAATGGGATTCCACACTATTTTCTGAGAACTTTAAATACCGGTTAATGACTATTTTTGTATACTATTTCAAACAGGGATTCCGAAACTGCGTTGCTACATACTGAGACATAGACACAGAAAATGAAATAAAAGTAGTTTTAAAACTTAGAAAGATTTTCATTACAAAGCCAATTTCATCGTTTTATTGAATTGAGCTGTTTGGAGTCTTTGTTTTTTTAATATTTTTTGAGATTTTGAACAATTCAGTAATTTGTGAGTCTACTAGAGCTACGGGACACAAGCTTCTTTAAAGAACAGCGCAGTAAATAAAATATTAGGAATCCTAGAGTTAGAATAAATTGTGTTAAAAATTTGCAATTGATTACAATTTCACCTATCGTTCTGTGAAAGATATTACGCATTAGGTTTAATAACGAAATTAGGCGGGTGCAACTTTAGAAACACGCTAATAACTATTTAGTGATAATAAATTAAAAACAAAACCGCTGTTAAGTTTATTACTAATTAAAAAACACATATACAAAAAAGAAAGCAAACCGAAAGCTGATACGATGTAAGCGTTGGACGTACACGACACCTATATAGAGTTTGAATGGTCAACTGACAGCACTCACGGTGGAGACGCTTGGGACGAGAAGAGCGTCCGTCGAGTCATCGGAATGGTTCGCCTCGAGATCCTCCGGCCGACGCCATGTTGACTCCAAGTCTCTGGCCGGCACTCCAAATAGCGCGTAACCGAAACCGTTCAGCATGATACGATACTGTAATTTAATTAAATAAACAAAATAAGCATAGAAATCGCGAAATATCGACTTCAAAACTGCAAATTAACCCCTAGACTGTCCGAATTCATAAAGTTTTAATTAAGCTCCATATAAACAAATGTAGAACCATATGAGGTACAAGTCAATAGACTGTTGGCAGCATAACCCAAAAAAACATGTAAAATCATAATTTTTATCTATATTTTTAAATTATTTTTCATTTGTACGTACTTTTTTTAATAACCCATACGATTTATGATATCGTGAAAATAAAAAAAATTAAAACATGATCCGCTTTTTTAAGATCTGGGTACTAAAATATTCACTCTTTCTTTTGTTCTTTAGTTTTGTTACAACTTGCCTATTATTTGAATTTGTAAGTCGACATTTAACGATTTCTGTTAACGCTTTATATAATAGATATTATGGATAAATACGACAGACAACTTTTTTTATATTATTGTGACAACAAAAACGAAGAACTACTAATAACAAAGTTTATGATATAGATCTATATCAGGAATCTTTTAAATTTTCAAATCTAAACCTCAAATTCGAGCTAAACTGCAATACAAATCAGGTAGAACGGAGTTGTTAATTCCTATATCTGTATGAATGATATATAAATAAGTGAGTACAAATGATTTTATATTTAGCATTCGATCGGCAACACAACATGTAACTGACTGACTCATTATGTTTACAAGCCGCGCCGTGTTAAGCGCTGACATCAGACTGTGACATTATAGAAACATGCAGTAAAATGCAGCAAACGTAGTACAAATACAAATAGAATTCGTGTTTTTTTGGTTTTCCGAGTTGATCTCCGAACCGGCTAAAGTTATTTCGTTGAAATTTTCACTGACTGATAAAGAACTTTTCAAATTATTATTTGACCAATATTTTTATATTTCAGTTAAGGTGATACAAAACGCAATATTCTAACTATTTTTAAATTTTATTGTGTAAATAAAATGCGAGTCAACGCAAAAACTTTCGGATATATTTCGATCAGTTTTATTTTAGTTTTACCTCTTAAACACTTGATCTTGATCCTCACATAAAAGAAAAAAATACCATGATGTCTCCATTTAATATAAAGTTTTAGGAAACTGCAAGAGTTTTTGGCGGAATCTTAGTCTTTCATGTAGTGGATTTTATATTTTATTCATAATCTTGCGATATTTGACTCTATATTTTGTAAAGTTGGTGTTTTACGTAATAAATGGAAAATAATAACACGGAGCATGAAATTCTGAGATGCCACAAAAACTCTCTGGAAGGTACAAACAAGGGATCCACCATCTTGTTAGAATATTGGAATAATCACACGACGCTTGTAATATTATTCTACTGTAACGTCCATTGAAAGAAAACATTGACACTGGCAAGTGCTTCTGCGGAGCCGAAATAAGAAGAAGAAGAAACTGCAATTTTTATAAGCAGTACAAAAGACTAAAGAATTGTAAGTATATTTTTGCTTTCATTTACTTATGTAATTTCTTCTGTACATCAAATATATTGTATACTAGCCCCTGCCCGCGACTTCGCGTAGTAATAGTTAATTTGAGCTAACGCTAACACGCAGCGGAAACTCTCAAGTGGAAAAAAGACCGACTATGAAACATTTTTCATCGGGGCTCCGTTCCTATTGATTTTAGCGTGATGATATATAGCCTATAACCTTCCTCGATAAATTAGCTATATAACATTGAAAGAATTTTTCAAATCGGACCAGTAGTTCCTGAGATTACCCACAATGTCACAAACTCACAAACTTTACCTCTTGATAGTATTGATATGGATGAAAGCATTTTTCAAATCGGACCAGTAGTTCCCGAGGTTACCCCTTACAACGTAACAAACTCACAAACTTTACCTCTTTATAATATTAGTATAGATGTAAATAGATAATGCAGATAATACATTCATAGTACCTTCGGCAACTTAGTGGCATGTATTGTTTGTATGATCTTTGTCCTTAGATTTTCTATACTGTGCACGCTGAGCCTCATCACCAGGTCATCACCCACTCCTACCGTTAATACAAAACTTTCTGTATATCGAGCTGCCTCCCTCGTAATCAAGCCAGCTGTTGTAACAATAATTGGCATACGTTAATATAAAAAAAAAACAAGTTTAATATACAAACTACTATTATAGTTACATTTACTTCAACCTTGACTTTAATTTTTTTTCTACTAAATTATAAAATTACAATAGTATTTTAACGTCTGTACACTTCTTTCGACACAATTTAATGTTTACTCGAAAACGGTTTTATATGAATTTGTATATAGTGTAATATATAAAGGATGTTAATAATTATATTTAATTAGTTATTAACAATTATTTGTTAATAGAGACTGGTTCTAATTCTCTTTGAATGACGTGACTGATACTGACTTATGAATACTACTACTAATAAGACGTAATAAAACATTGGTCACGAATTTTGTAGGTGGTAGAGCCACGTTGAAGCTATTACTGGTTTCAGCATGACTGGGTCGGCTCGCCCGGAGTAGTACTACCCACTCACGGAAACACCCACGTGAAGTAACAGTGCTTGCATCGCTGCGTTTCGTTCGGTCAGTGAGAGTGCCGGAGGCAAACCTCTCCTCACCTTCCCCCTCTCCTCTTCCTTTCCTCCCTCCCCTCCCCCAACACAGTCTGGTAACGCACTTGCGACTCCCCTGGTGTTGCAAGAGTTTATGGATGAGGGTGATCACTTAACATTAAATGACCCACCTGTTCGTTTGCCTTCTATGATATAAATATATAATAATGTAAAGAAATATCTACAATTCATCGCCTCCCACAACAACCTTTCCTTATAGGTTTTAGTATTTGATCACAATCTCAACTGATTTTAAATGATGATTAAATAGTCCAAGATAGTAAATACACTAAACCTAGATGGGGCAGGTTTTCAAATGCCACTTCTGAAACTACATCTATAGGTGATTCACGACAGATCTTCAATTAGAAGGGAAGTTATTAGCCAGGCCGACTTAGAAAAAGTCCCACCATTATGCTATGGTTGCATAATGATGTTTTCTTCCGTCAAAAGCTGCAGGCAATCGTAAGGCTTTAAACGTACGTTGATCGACACAGTGCTCTGAACACGCTAGTCATGAGCCATCATCGTTTAAAACATTGCAAAAGTACAGAAAAAGAAATGAAAATGGCTATTACCTGGTGTTGAAAACGCAAATACTTTCAAATGTGGATATCGAGGCCTTAATTTTAAGGCTACTAAAACGGCCACACCAGCGCCAAGACTGTGACCTGTAATATAACCATAAAGATGAACAAAAGAAATTTTATTGTGGTTAAAATACTAACTGTTACGACTACCTAACATGCTAATATTAGTTCGATAATTATCATAGTAGTAGGTGACCATTCATAAAATACGTCCACAAATGTAAACAATCAAGTTAAATAAGTTTGCAAATTTGTTTGAAGAGCTGCGAACATTACGTTTTCTTAGACCCCCCTCAACACCCTTGCCACAGTAGTCACAGTAGACGACACTCTTTCCGGCTGACACAGGTGCGTTTGGCAGTTGTTCCTGGAGCTACCTATGGCACATAAACCGGGAACCCACATCAGAATGCCAACCATTCGCTGCGCGAGGGACACCGCGCAGTAAATTCTAGAATAATGTATCACTTGGGACACGCCACGCTGCGAGCTCGTCACGGTAATTGGCTCAGAACTCCCGTTTTCAATTTTTATTCGAAAAATGGTCGAGAGTGAAGTAGGGGAACTCTGTCGCCTCATACTACGAGAAAGTAATGCTCATAAAGGAGACGGAGAAAAAGAAGGGGAGGAAATCATCAAGCTCCCCCTCCCGTGATCAACGAACCACACGGCAGCAACGGGTTAAGTAATGATTTCCGGTCAAGCGAAAACGAAAATAATAAATAGATAAGACTTGCAAACACTTTTGAAAGCCGAAATTAAATTCTCAAGCGTTACACAATTAAGATCTTACCGGTAAGAATTAGGTCATAATGAGGAAATTGTTGAAATGTACGGTCAAGTACGGGCAATAACCGCCTCAGCATTTTAGCGGCTCCCATAGCCATTCCTTTGTGAGCTGCCGTGTCCTCTGGTAAACCTGAGAATGAATTGTTGAAAAATTAAAACGTGTTATAATTTAAGTCCGTATTATGTCTTGTTTTTTTTTTAAGTTTATGTACGTACAAATTTACAATAAAATGTTCCGCTCTTTACAATTGTATTGCTTTTAATTCCCAGGATAATAAAATTAAAACAAAAGAAGTATTTCCGGTAAACAAAATATCTAAGTCATATAATACATAACATAAAACATGCGGGGTTTTCTTAAATAAACTTGATTAATTCAAAACCGCTGTAGAGACATCTCAGTCTATCCATAAAAATAGTTTCAGAGTATTCATTGGTATTTTCTTTGTTTTTATGTTAGCGTTTGTTAATTTTTATATGAAATATGTTAAATCTGTAAAATAGTTAAATATTTAACTTTATTGAAATTTAATTAATTGTTGAAACATGCCGTAGTTGTCTAAAAATATAACTACATTTAAATGTATGTATAAAAAAAATATTACTATTAGTATATTTGCAAATGTATCGTCATGTGAATGACCCATAATAAGTAAATTTATATTTACCATCAGCTTCGAATTTTTCAGAACCTGCCGTGAAATCAGTAAATATGTCTCTGAGGGAGATTGACCCTCGGACAGCCACTACAATACTCTCACGATCATGATCGGCTATTACGCAGAATGGTAGCTGTTGATAAATTAATATATATTTGATTATATTATTTCCTATGCAAAACAGCATACTAATTAACTACGATATGGTCGATATAACCACAAACCGGACTAACATACATATGCATAACATAAACTAAGCGAAGGTCGACACATATATATGCGATATAAATTTAAAACGCATTTATTATGAATAGTACACAGACGCATCGTTAGAACATTGCAACGTCATTGACAGCAGTATTCTTCCACTGTCTATCCCTTTAATGATGGAATTAAGATTAATAAATGTACACTAATTTTGTAGGTGGTAGAGCCACGCTGAAGCTATTACTAGTTTCATCATGAATGGGTGGGCTCGTCCAGGGTAGTACCACCCTCTTACAGAAAACCGACGTGAAGTACCTAACAGTGTTTGCATTGTTGCGTTTCGTTCGGTCAGTGAGAGCGCTGGAGGCCCACCTCTCCTCTTCCCTCCCTCCCCCAACACAGGTTGGCAACGCACTTACGACTCCCGCGGTGTTGCAAGTGTCTATGGACGGTAGTGATCACTTAACATCAGGTGACCCAACTGTTCGTTTGCCTCCTATGAAATAAAAAAAGAATAAGAAAAAAATCATACAATAACAATAGATAGAAACATGATCCAGTGTAATGCACATTAAAAGGGAATTCTTTAATTAACAAAAAACTGTGCTAGGTTTGCTAAATGTTTTACAACGCGTCACAATAAATTTGTGTTCCCGATCCCAATGTTCAATAACTTTTAACGCTTAATAGAGTATCGGATATAAAGTTCAAAATTGGTTAAAGTTATCTTTCGAAGTTCACTAAACAAAAAAAAAACGAACGTGATAAACGTTTCTTTATTACCACCCATCAGTCCAGCGTCAAAATAACATAGAATAAAAAATATATGTAATTTTTAAGTGGCTTTAATGCTCATCGTCCGACAGAGTTTGAGAACATTATTATATAAATTTTTGTGGTATCCATAAATGACCGGAAAACATTTACTTACTTTAAAAAATGATGTTTGAATTTATGTAAGAAAAAAGATTGAATTATAAATTTTGGGGGAAATCCATATATTTGTAAATAACCTTTTTTACATTATATGTCGAAAATAATCGCGCAGTTATTATTATAGTTAAATTGGTATTGTGTGTCAAATGCTTCGTATTGCTCATCAAAATACGAAGAATATAAATATTACCATACATTTGCTTACATGATACAGTGTACAAAAAATTATATAGATGTAGCAATCTCTAGTGTTTACTTTCCTATGGAGAATTAGATTTAATACTAACTTACCTCGAATACTCTATTGTTAAATGAAGCGAAGATTATATCATCAGCAGGCAGTTTCGACATATATTTCACACCAGCAAAATTACACATACAGCAATTGTCGTCGGTTACTATTGAATTTTTAGGCCTGTTGAAAAGATCAATTGAACTAAATAAGCTTGGTTAAGTTCGTGTTTTCTGAGACATACATTTATTTGAAAATTGCTATTGCGTACCGTTCATTCGCGTTAATGTACTAAAAGATATTGTTCTTTTGATCGGGAATAATACTTTTTCTCCGGATAAAAGATACCTTATATCTTGTCCTGTACCCCTGATAATTTCAATGCTAAATTTCATGACGATTGGTTGAGCAGTTAAGGCGTGAAACCACATTCTATGTCCATTTCTGAACTTCTAACATCTTGTATGCAAAATATCATGATGATCGGTTACATTCATAAGGCGTAAACACTTAATAAACAATCTCATATTACACTATAATATAATTAAAGATAGGATAAAACTCAATATGATATGAGGTATAAATAAACTAGATTACTTCATCTTTTAAATGTTATCTGCACTAATAAAATTTATGATGCACGTATAATTTATTTATTTATTCAGGAATTAAAAAATGAATTTATTTTGTAATTTATAGTCTTGGGACAATCTTAATTTTTTATCAGTTATAAATTTAATAGCTCTGTTATTTGGAATGGGAATTAACGGTCAGGTTCGAGCTTGTTATTCTGCCCAAATTAATAATTTTACTACGTTATATATTACAAAATATACTATGTCAAGAATGTTGTCATAAACTTTGCATTTCCTATATAGCTAGGAATATCATACAGTTACTTTAAGATAAAGTAAATTTAATTCTTCCAATTTTGACAGTCTGTACTATGTCGTAATTTAAAGACGATGACTTTCACTTTGAGTACATGACAATAATAATTAAGATCGCGTTCTTTTTGCGTGTCGCTTGCGCAACGTAACTATAGACAAAAATAGAAATATCTAGAACTAGCTGTTACCCGCGGCTTCGCACGCGTTTTAAATACATTAAATAAATGTAAAATTGTAATTAGATGTGTAAGTTACAGAAATACTTTCTCAAAATTATTTGTAAGTACGACACGCACATCATATACTCTAACAGATAACATGTAGGTACATTACATGTGTGAATACTAACAGTGTGTCGAATGGGATAGAATTTATCATCAGCCACATACCTGGAACTTTAAACTACTATATGCCATCCTCAGTGCTCACTTATACTATATAAGAAAGTATTAAAAATATTAAGCTATACATTATCGAACAATATGTGTTAAATCTTTTATTATATAAATATAATATGCCCATATTGTTGTAGTCCGGTGAAGCTGTGAAGACCTTGCCAGGTCAATAGCGTAGTCAATTCGAAAAAAAAAAGCCCATATTGTTGATATAATTAAGTTATTGATATACGTTGCTATAATTGAAATCACATAAAAACAGCTAAATAGTTAGTTATTTGCCCGTAAAATTCCCGTTCAAATATTACTTGTAGTCCGGTGAAGCTGTTCAGGTGAAGCAAGTCAAAGAAAAAATACCGTGCAAATGGGTCCAGCCGTTTCAGAGATTACACGGAACAAGTAAACAAATAGACATATCGACAGCATTAAAAAATGTTGATATTTGTAGCACTACAGATATATGTATTCACCAAAAAGTATTTATTTTAATATTATATACACACACTTTATTTTTATAATACGTAATATATCACAAATAAAAAATTAGGAAAAAAACTAACGTACAATATACTTTTTGAGGAGTTTTTGGCGGGATTTCAGTCTGTCATGCAGTAGATTTTATAGTTTATTCATCATCATATCTTGTGTTACTTCACTCTATATTGTGTTAAATAGGTGGCCTTTTATATAATATGGTTCGTTTATTGTGCATAAGTGAAATGAAAGAAAAATAATACCATGGAGCATTAATTCTGTGGTCTTGAAAATTAGGAAGATAAAAATTTACGAAATATTATATAGAGCATTCGGCGCTTATACCTTTTCATTAACTTGGACAAAAAAGAAAACTGGCTAAAGAATGATGATGATAATGATGATTGGTCCGACCGGTTTCGGCCATGGCGACCACTTTGTCCTCTAAACTTATAAGCGGTGCTGGTGTGCTCGAAGATGGCTTATGTTGCCTATCTTCGTGGCGAAACTTCGTGAACATTGAGGACACGTGAGTACGCCGTTCTCAAAATGATATGTTATGGCAGCAGGAGGGCGAGCCTTTAACTGGTCGCGTTTGGTATCAAGGTCAGCTTTACGCTGAGCCTCGAACTCGCGTACTTGGCTGTTTACCATCCTGCGCCATTCTGGCCGTTGTGCTGCCAAACTTACCCAACAAGAGGGCTCTATATTGCATCTCTTCATATGACGCTTCTGGACATCCTTGTACCGGAGGAGGGGACCACCGGGATTCCGCTTGCCCGCCTCCAGTTCAGAATAGAAGATGCGCTTTGCCACTCTCTCCTCCGTCATACGAGACACATGACCACACCACCGAAGCTGTCGACGTATTAAATAAGCTTCAATGCCACCAACATTGGCTCGTCGCAAAACTTCAGTATATCGCACTTTGTCGGACCATCTGATCTTCATGATTGTACGAAGGCATTTAAGGTGAAAGCGATCCAGAGTGCGAATGTGGCGGCGGTATACACACCACGTCTCAGAGGAATATAGGAGGTTTGGCAGCACGATTGCCATGTAAACAGATATTTTCGTGGCTAGCTTAAGATCATGCGAGCAGAAGACCTTGGAACATAGCTTACCGAATGCCACAACTGCAGCACCCACCCTGCTATTGATCTCAGCATCAAGGTCACACTTAGATGTTATAGTGTTCCCCAGATAGCGAAATTTATCCACCTACTTCAGAACATCCTCACCAAGTTTTGTGGTCAGTGTCTCGTGACCGTGTCTGTCAAGGGACATCACCTCCGTCTTATTGACACTGATCTTCAGGCCAAACTTACGGCAGGCTTGGTGGAATGCGGACATCAGCTGCTGCAGGCCGTCTGGGGATTCTGCTAAGAAGCACAAGTCATCAGCATACATGATCTCAGTGATCAGAGCGTATGAGACTTTAGTGCGAGCCTTAAGTCTAGCCAAGTTGAAAAGATTGCCGTCTGTGCGGAAGTGGATGCGAACTCCTTGAGAAACAGTTTCTAAGACTTCTCTTACTACTACCGCAAAGTATAAGGCGAACAGAGTAGGTGCTAAGACGCATCCTTGCTTCACCCCACAGGTAACGGGAAGAAGTCTGTCTTTTCACCGTCTACGGCAACGCAGCATTGCATGTTATCATGCAGGAGTCTGAGAAGTCTCACAAACTTTCCTGTGCACCCGAGCTTACCTAGCACCAACCATAGAGCTTCCCGAGGCACGCTATCGAAAGCCTTCTCCAGGTCAACAAAGCAAAGGTACAGCTGACGATCCTGTTCTCTGCTCTTTTCTTGCAGTTGACGCACAGAGAATATAGCTTCACATGTGCCTCGATCCGGTCGGAAGCCAAACTGGGTTTCTGGCAGAATCTTTTCGGACAAGTTCTTTAGGCGGTTTAAGAGAACTCTCGCAAAGACCTTTACGGGGGCTGTAAGGAGCGAAATACCGCGATATGAGTTGCAGTCAGAACGGTCACCTTTGTTCTTGTAGAGAGCACTTATGCGCGATACTTTAAATGTATCCGGAACGCGCTCCTCCTCCACCATGCGAACAAATAGTTCTCACACATATATGTGCAACTCCTCTCCTCCGTATTTTATCAGCTCTCCCGGTATAAGGTCAATGCCAACCGCCCGTTTGTTTTGTTGCTGTCTGATGGCAGTAGCAACCTCGTCATGCGATAGAGACTCGTCCAGCTCAAATGCAAAAGGGAGCTGAGGCACTAAACTGATGCTTTGTAGATCAGCTGATCGATCCACATTCAGCAGAGTATTGAAGTGCTCAGCCCAGCGCTTTAGTACATCCTCCTTGCTCGTCAACAGGTGACTACCGTCTAGAGACCTTAAAGGCACCCTTGCATGGTAGGCTGTACCAATCAGTTTACGTACCTCACTTTAGAACTCTCCCAGCTGGTTTGTATCAGTGAGCTATTGCATGTGTCTAGCTTTGTCCTGCCACCACTTGTCTTTCATATTTCGAGACAGCTTGCGCAATTCGAGGTCATTAGCTTTTATGACCGCAACGCTTCCACTTCGCCTTTTGTGCTGTCGCAGGAGGTCTCGGTGTCTGTCGAATGCTGCCCGCAGGACTTCATCATTTCCATCGAACCAGTCTTCGTTGCGACGGATTTTTTTACCTAGTGCAGTTGAAGCGGTATCCATTATATGAGATGACAGAGTTTCCCAGGCAGCAACACCTACCTCATTAGCTGGCAACAGGTTTTTAGACAGGGCTTCAGCATAGTTCACCGTAACCGCGAGATCTTTTAGCTTATCCACGTTCAAAGACGCAAGCTTTTTTATAGGAAATCTACGCGGGTGACGGAGGCGGATTCGCAGCTTAGTGACAATAAGTCTGTGATCAGACCAACAATGCGCACCACGCATTACGCGGGTGACTAGCACATGGCTGAAGTCATTTTGCTTTACGATTACATAGTCAATCAAATGCCAATGCTTGGATCTTGGGTGCATCCATGTTGTCTTGTACTTGGCGGCAAGTCTAAACATAGTGTTCGTAATTGCTAGACCGTATTGAGCACAAAGACTGAGCAGCAACTGACCATTGCTGTTCATGTTGCCAGCTCCATGTCTACCCAGAACTCCAGGCCAAGCCTCATAGTCCCGACCAACCCTGGCATTGAAATCGCCTAGCAATAAAATCTGCTCTCTGGCATTTATGCTATCGAGGCAATAAGTCACTTCCTCATAGAACGTATCCTTGATGTCATCAGACTTGTCTAGCGTTGGAGCATAGATACTGATGGCATTAAGGTAGTTGTCTTTGTCCAGGTGAAGGCGCAGTGTGGTAACACGGTCCGAGATGTGTACAGGGTACTCCTCCAAACGCTTTACTAAGTGATTTTTGATGGCGAAACCCACACCTGATCGTCGAGTTTCGGAGGTAGCGGTACCTTTCCAGAAGAAAGTGTAGCCACCACCTACTTCCACCAGCTCTCCTTCATCGGGAAGGTGTGTTTCGCTGAGAGCAGCCACATCCACGTTATAGCGATGAAGTTCCCGAGCTATTATGGCGGTTTTACGTTCAGGGCAGGCGTTGCCATCTCGATCGAGAAGCGTTCGCACGTTCCACGCACCGAACGTCATAACAGGTATTCTTTTAAAATAATACTTGCGAAGTCGACCACGATTTGGATGATGCGATGATAACCGCGGTTACTACCATCTGACAAATTGGGACGAGCATTTTTTTAGGGCACCTTTTCTAGCCCCCTCCCCGGCTGAGCGGGGAAAGCAGTGCCTCCCTAAACAGGGCTGCTTTGTCATCCCGATTGCTGCCGAGTCCGCGCCGTCGCCCCAAATTTGCAGCACGGAAGCAACCACGGCTTGTACTCACACCCCCGGGATCACCTGTGTGCAGGTATCAGACAAAGTCTAGCTTGCATCAGGCTAGACCTCTCTACCTTCACTTATCGCCACAGGACTTTTGCGTACTCGGAGTCCAGTAGTAGAAGCGGTCAGATGCGCAGGATATATTAAGGTGCACAAGTGTACGCGCAAACACAGGTGCACATACTCGTCCTTGTTCTTCTGGACCCAGTGGAACGGGGACCGTTATGACCAGAGAAGGACTCGGACAGATGGTGCAGTATCCCGGTGAGAAAATACAAGGGGTCAGTACTATCTCACACTCCCTTAATCACCTTTTACGATACCCACGGGAAGATATGGATATGGTGCTATTCTACTCTGTCGGCACCACACAGCATACATACATACTAAAGAATACATACCTAATAACTACCTATATTGACAACTTCAAAATTGGCAGTATGGATTAATTCCTTCGCCTGTCTTATTGGACAAATATTATTACTATTAAACTTTTTAAATAGCAACACAAAATAAACTTTGAAAATGTTTGCGATATAAACGTACCATGTATAATTAAAACGTGTATAATACTAACGGTAACACGCAGCGGAAGCTCTTATATTACCCGATTTTGAAACATTCTTCATTAGTGCTCCGCTCCTATTGATTTAAAGGTAATGATATGTAGCCTATAGCCATCCTCGATAAATGAGCTATCTAACAATGAAAGAATTTTTCAAATCGGATCGGTAGTTCTTGAGATTATCGCGTTCAACCAAACAAACTCTTCAGCTTTATATATTAGTATAGATGTTCAAAATAGCGGAGCGAAGTAACTGTTAAATCACATTCATTTAATATAATCGTTGATGGTTTAAACAGATTTTAATTCTGACACGATCTAAAACATCTAATTAATGACGTCATATTGGCGTACTAGAAAACTAATTTCGAACATGAATCGTAGTATAATTGGCAAGGGTGTAGTTTTTCCGCACTCAGATTGGTTAATCACATCATAATTATTATTTGTTTTATTTTTAGTTGTGTTTATAAAACGAGTCACAGATAGCAATAGTATGATGTCGTATCTAGTAAACGTGTACGTTCTGAACTTTATGATCAATGACCCGACGCGACGTTATGTGCACCAAATGGAAGTGTACAAAGAGCAGCGATGACATCCGATAAATTAGAATTCATTAGGTATCCATTTGACATAGTATTGCCGGTCAACAATAGAATTGTCGCCTATATTTATACAAATAAATAAAATTAAAGCGTTTGTTTATAAAATCATAGTAACCGTTTTTTACTAAATGAATATGAAAGAATATACAGTATATACACTAAAAACTATTTGTAAATTCTATTTTCTAATGTCTTTCCGTCTAATTTCTGAGCAAATATAATAAAACAAAGAAGCAGTGTTTAAAATGGGAGACCCACGCATTCTTTTACATTTAACATTTTTTTTTTAACAATTTCACTCGGGCGTTGATGTGGGTAACGGCAATTTAATAATACATACCAAAGCAGTTACTAATTTTAATATTTCGTTATTATTGAATTTCTATAGATAAACTAGCGGGCCTGGCGAACGTTGTCCTGACTTGATAATAAAAAAAATCAAATTCAACCATACTGCCACCTACCGGGTCCAGTTGTGAATCTAAACCATTCTCGGATCCACTGGAACATGCATACAATATTTCAAAATCGATTCAGCCGCTTAGGAGGAGTTCAATGACACGTACAGAAGAAATTTATATATAAAAATAAGGTAGCATTTGACTATAATATGATGTTATGTGATCAAGATTGTATGTAAAGTACGATTGTTAGAAGGTGTTTAGTGATAAATTTTCATCTTGAGGATGGTATATATAGCTAGACTTTAACTAAAGACGCTTTATCATTACATTGGGTTGTTTTCTCCATTAAAATTAATCATTGCAAGATTCGAACCCACGATAATCAACGCTGCATCCTAGAGATCTACCATTTGAGCTATCCACTTCAGGACAACAAATAAGCCTAATGAAGACCATTTATACTACAATCACTTGTAAACCTCTATTATTAAAAAAAAACTATCTTGAAAGAATACTATCCATAAACAGACAAAAAGAAAACCGAGAAGGGAAGCAATTCCCATCAATGACAAACTAAACCTGACAGCATTTTTTGTTATTCCAGTATCAAGCTTGTAATGTTACCATTCAAATTTATCTAGTAATCATGTAAAGGTCATCAGCTTGTTCATTACAACAAAATAATATATTTAAAATGTTTTATATATATTGTTCTCTAGTAGATACCTATTCTTTGGTAGATGCGATCATAGTCAGTAAAAAATAGAACTCACCGACAACAACAACACGTTAAATGACTCGCCAATTTACAGAATCCAGTGAAACAATGCCGATATAGAACATAAGGCCAACCGTAAGCCGCTATCGACAATTTCAAGTAATATAGAGCATCTTCCAGGTTCATCCACGGTGGTGTTTCGGAGAATATTCTGTTGACGTCAGTTGTGTAGATTGGCTCCTCGTCGTTCAGCATTTGTATACGTCGCATTTCTCTTGTTTCACGTTTCTGTCTCACTCTAAGTAAAACGCAACCTGCTACCACATCGGACGGGACGAGGTCTGTCGATCTGAATAAGGCGCTAAGTAGAGCTGAAAATAAATTTGTAGTAATTAAGACAACTTTCTGTGAACTGTTAAGAACGATGGCTAGTTAGTCATACAATTGCTCATTAAACAATGTAATTAAAATTGTTACTAATCGCTTAATTCGTTGATATCAACTGAACATATTATACATTATACTGTTGGTACCAATACAAGTGAATTTGTATATTGTATTTTTTTTTATTTGTATTTGTTTTTTATCCTCCTCCTTGTCGTGTCTGTCAACGGTGAATTTTATTATCTCCCGTTAAGGATTAACTTTTGTTTTAAAGACGCATTAGGAAGAATATGAACGGGTTTCAATCATAAAGATGTAATGCATCTAGATCTTGTAATCGTTTCTAATAGAATCTCATAAAAGTGTGCCGCTGTTGGCTATGCTGCGGGAGCTCTTCCCAATCCACGCACAAGACATACGTGATCAGATGGTTTTTAAAGAAATTCTTGTAACATAAAGACTAACCTACAGGTGTAGAGATAACTTTAAGCAATCTTACGTCATCCATTCGAATAACATCTACACTAAGTTGGCTTTTTTTAAGGAACATTTTGCTATGTAGCTCAGGTCTTTAAATTTAAAAATTAAAGCTATAAATATGATTTTATCGAAAATGTCTATTTATATTTTTATTTATTTTATTGACAATCAAACAATTTCGGCCCAGCATCGTACAAGGGTATTAACGATGAAAATAAAACCAAATCTTCCCTTTACACAGGAAATAAAATGGCAACTAATTTTTTCAATACTTTTGAAGCTGTCACTATAGGGAGTACAGAGACTATAGTCTTTTGTCTTACTCACTCACTCATTTTTATATGAAAAATTTTTAACCCAAATTTTTCACTTTTCTATCACATGTTTCTAGCATTTTCAGTCATACAAATCTTGTAATGACAATTATTAGCAACAAAAGAAGAATAGCCAAATAGGTGCAGCTATTTTGAATTGATGCGCTTACATACATTCAATAATTGAGATTTATCCATATAGGTATTAGTAAATATTACCGGCAACTTGCTGGAAGGCTTCCTTTCCGTGCTCGTCCCTCTTCAACCAGCAGAAAGCCCACCTGAATCTTCTCGACCACAGTCCGGTAACTTTCCTATGATGCCGGACTTGATTGGGCGTGTCTTGCATATCGCCATAGTTCACAGAGCCGAGGGGGTCAAATACCATAAAAAGGCCAAATACAGTCAGTCCTAACTGTACCCAGTTGAATAATACTATACCTAGAAGAACGAACGAGTACTTAGTGTTGATCATGGCTTTTGTTTATTTTAGTGTTTTTTTATCATACGATTTTTTTATCGACAGCTATGAAGATTATTTTTATTCATTCGCAAAAAAGAACTTCCTCGACTTCAACAGTAATAAACATTCAGTTCAAAAACCAGTACCGGTTCTAACAAAACATAGGACGCATATAATTGTAATCTTTTAAAATATAAAATAAACTCAATACTCGTATAAAATTAATTATCGATATAAAACTATGCTGAAATAATTAATGTGTGAGTAATTTCGATTACGCAATCGATGTTTGTACAACTGTTGTTGCTGTATTATTAGCTATATTATATATCTTTGTTTATACTTTTTATTCATTCACATTAGACGATGAGTTGTTAGTGTTTGAAACACAGACACGCAATACAACTCTTACGCAACGTGGAATTCAAGAAAGTTGTAATACTGACGAGAAGCTTAAATATATTTACATTTTACGGACTATACTATATACAGTGCATTTAAATTCAATAATATCTAGTCGCGTCGAAAATTCTGTGATAATTTTTTAATGTAATTGATTATTCAGTTTTTGATAATTGTTTATAAATTGTATATAAAATGAAATATATCTACAATACAATGTTATTTACATTTTTCAAAATGCCTTCCTCTATTTTGAATACACGCCCTTAATCGACGCGGACAGTCATTGATTGCAGCATGTATTATTAATGATATCTATTTGTCCTATTATTTAAGATGTTTTGTTTTTTATTTTTGCAAAGCGCTAAAGTTCTATTTTCAAAATTAGTTAAAGTATATGACAGAACTTATGAGCCTACTAAGTATAATCGTTTTTTGGTAATATTTCATTAAAATGATAAAATAATCTTTTTTTTTTTATCGAAGCACGACATAGTGACTGCATTATGCCTGATGTTAAGCATAGTACAATCCAAAAACATCGGCAACCACCGAGAGACAGATTATCCATCGTCGGTCGCCGCTGTCATGCCGGCCATAATGACGAAAGTCAAAAACTGTTGAACAAACTTTAGATAAGGTTCTCTTTGTTGTATATTAGTACTTGTTTTGATATTTTATGTGTTAAATGTGAAAATGAAGTGTCATATCATATAATACCGCAAGTTTCTAATCTTTCATCCGGTATAAATGTATCGTAACTCACTTTGTATAACTATACTAGAGAATTTATCCTCCACAGAACATTGTATAACTTCAGAGAACATCCACATTGTACCCATCACGTTCAAAGCTATTTCTGGCAACACGAGTAGCACCCTGAAAACAATGACAGATTAAACATTCCTGTAAACTCAAAATAACATCTTTATATCTTTACTGCGTTTACTCACTCTTTTGTTTTTAACATTATAAGGTTTTACGGCCTTTTATATAGTAAACAAGATATATTTAAACATTACTGACGTGATTAAATACTTCTTCAAATAAATTCTAATAAGTAAATAAATCTTCAATACGGCTTGAAAAAAATCTGAATGTATTTTTATTTTGTGTATATGTTATTATTTTTTTATACACATTGTTTTTATTTTTTAAATGCATAATATTGTTTACATGTCTTTTAAAACAACTGTACAACATATATGCTATATAAACGACTAGCTTCTGCTCGCGACTTCGTCCGCGTGTTTAGTTACTTTAGTCTAACGTTAACACGCAGCGGAAGCTCTCAAGAAAAAAAGAACGATTTTGAAACATTCTTCATTAGTGCTCCGCTCCTATTGGTTTTAGTGTGATGATATATTCTCGATAGTGAGCTATATAACACTGAAATATTTTTTTTGTGATAATCCTATACAGTGTCACAAACTTTACCTCTTTATAATATTAGTACAGATTAGCTTTTGTTTGCGCCTTTGCTTGCGTTAATGTACATTACATTTTTCCTTCATTAAAGGTACCCAATGTCCTTTTTTATAACCCTAAAAACGCATACCCAAAATTACATGATAATCAGTTGAGGGTAGTTAAAGTATGACAGTGTAAAAACAAAGGTGTAAAAATGTTCAGAAATAATCACTACTACCAATTAGAATATTCATAATAAAACTACTTCTCATACTATTTATGCTCGAATTTCGTTTTTTGAAGTATAACTTCTTAAGGCGCAACTAAGAGGTAGGCTAGCTGGACGACAGTGCAACGGAAGTCCGTTACGGCAATATGACGACACGTTTCTGTACCATCTGGATAGATGTTAATTAAACATAAACACGATTAATTTAATTTTCATTTAATCCAAACATTGTATAGTAAAATATTAAGAAAAAAGAATGTGGTGTCGTGGGACACCAGGTAGGAACGAAATTCCTTCGGCTAATGTAAAAGAAAAAAAAAAGAAAATTAAAAAAAAATTCGTGCTTAATTTTATGTAATTGTAATTCAAATTATCAATTAAAATTACAAAATATGTCTCTTTATTTTTTTTGACAACATACAATTACATAGAAATAGAAATAATTACATAAAAGGAGAAAGAGAAAGGTATTATACACTACTCGCTTGTGTATACGACTATCGCGCCTGCAGTCGTCTCATTTAACGGTTTTATTTCACGCACTTTTCGTTACGGTTTTACTATCACATTTTTTTCAGTTCGGTCGCGCAGCAAAATCCCTATCTCCTCCAAGGCTGCCGTAAAGAACTTCGTTCCAAAAAAATCTGTTTTTAGAGAAAGAACTTTTTTATTTGTGTCTTTTCGTAACGTGATATTTTCTACTTTCCTTGTTGTATAAGAAAATTCTTTGTTTTGTCAATAATTATTGTTCTTCAATTATATATGTTAAGTCATTTCTTATACTTTTATGTGTATTTGTGAAGATTAATTGAAAAAGAGACGTAGAATGTACAATTCAGTTATGTTATTCATCAAAAGTAGTAATAGTTTTGCTGTTATATTACCGATTTGCCTGATTGTGAATTTAAGCGCCATGTCAAGCGGGTTTTGGTCTCAAAAGGCTATTATAGAGTGGATCAGTATGTGAACGATAGTGATGTCTGGAATTGACTCATCTCTGTGCATCCATTAAATTTCTTCTCCATTAAAAGTTTCTGTCATGTATGTAATATAGTCTAAATATTATATATATTAAAAAGATAAACCAGATCGAGTTTCTTGCCGGTTCTTCTCGATAACTGGGTTGTTTCCGAACTGGTGGTAGTTTTTGACGTTCATAAGTGCCTTATTAGGGCCTAAACTGAATAAAGTATTTTTGATTGATTTGATTTGAGTTGTCCTCATTCTATTTTATATACAAACTATTCAAAAGCAACTAGACTGTGATAGTAAGAAGGAATTTAAAATTACAAAAATAATTGGGTGAAAGTTTAGAATACCAAAGACAGATAAAAAAAACTGTTTTGTTTTTTTTTGTTACCAAAGCATTTAGGTTTTTTTATATCATACAGGAGACAAACGAACAGGCAGGTCACCTGATGTTAAGTGATCACCACCGTCCATAGACACTAGCAACACCAGGGAAGTCGCAATTGCGTTGCCAGCCAGTATTTTGGGGGAATGGGGAAGGGGATGGGGAGAGAAGAGGGGAAGGAGAGGAGGAGAGATGGGCATCCAGCGCTCTCAATAACCGAACGAAACGCAACAATGCAAGCACTGCTACTTCACGTCGGGTTTTCTGTGAGAGGGTGGTACTACCCCGGGCGAGCCGACCCATTCATGCTGAAACCACATATAGTTTCAGCGTGGCTCTACCACCTCCAAACTACAGTCACAAAACGCCTTCTTGACACGTTATTATACCGGTGCCGCCGTGCGGGTCGGACGCATGCGCTCTTATCGTTTTTTCGACGTGAATTTTTACTCGTGTTACGTTTCCGATTTTTCTTAAGTGTTCGCGACGCGGTTACGCGACCGTGTTTCACGTCGAAAGTTTTCGGTATTTCGGTACGCTAGTTACTCTCACGTTTCTTTCAGACGTTCAGAGGGGTCAATCGTAAGGCGTTCTTTTCAGAACGCAGCAAACTGCACTTTTCGGTGCAACTCTAATCGCACTTTTCAGTGCGTTCTGCGTGTTCTCCGTGTGCTGCGTGTCGCCGGTTCGCGTTCCAGGGAGTTCAGCGCTTCGTTCTACGCTCAGTGGTTCGAGCTCCGTGTCGCCGGGCAGCCGAAGAAAGAAGTGTTAGGGCCTCCCCATAGGTACCGTAGGTCCCCTGTGAGGCTTTGCACTTCGCTCACAGTTTCCTTTTGGACCGGACTCCGGAGTCCGTTAAATTCAAAAAGATGCGCCCCCTGCCCCTCTGGCAGGGAGGTTTCAAATGTCTTCCCCCGCCCCGCACCCCTCCTCAGCCCCCGCTATGGCCAACCTGACTTCCGAAGTTATGTCCGGACATAATTATAGAGTACGATCGCTTCTGTAGGGAAGCGGACGACTACTTTCAGGGCGGTCCAGTGCCGTCACTCGTCTCTGCCGCGGAAGAGGACCTAGATAGGAACTCTTTCGCAGCGCTCCTGAAGGACCCTCAGTCCTCCGGGAGTACCCCCCCTGCCCCGACCTGTTCTCGTTCTTCGGACGAGGAATGCTCCGATATGGAGCAAGACCCCCCGCCGGGAATGACGGCTTCACCGTCGTTTCCCGAAAGTGCAAGCCGCGCATGAAGCGCCCATACTCTGCCTCCGACATCGAAGGCCCTAAGCCTTCGAAAATATCCAACGTCAATGGCACGAAAGTGCCAAAGACGTCGCCCACGCCCTCCGTGCTGGCTCCCTCGAAAGCTGCGAGTCCCGCAGCTTCGAGTAAGAAGCCCCGTCCCCCTCTACCCGTCACGATCCAGGACAAGGCGTCCTGGCTCGATATCTCTGACCTCCTGAAGGAGGCAGAAATCCCATTAGCCTCTGCCGTGAGTACCCGAACGGGTATTCAGGTTAAGGTGACCACCTCAGACCTCCATCGCAAACTTACGCGCCTTCTGCGTGATAAGAAAATCGTATTTTTCACATACGCGCTCGAGGAAGAGCGCATGCTTTGCGTAGTAATACGCCGAGTCCCCACCCAGATTCTTGCAGACGATGTCTACGAAGATCTCAACAAAGGTTCCCAGTGAAGAAAGTCCACCGTATGCGATCTGCGCGTAATCGTAAGCCCTACGACATGGTGCTCGTCATTCTCGAGCGCTCCGTCGAGGGCAAAAAAATCTTTAATCTCTCGACCCTCTGTGGCCTCTCCGGCATCACCGTGGAGCCGCCGGGTAAAACGTCCGTACCCTCGCAGTGTCACAACTGCCAGGAATACGGACACTCCGCACTTAACTGTCACCTGAGTCCCAGGTGCGTTAAGTGCCTAGGCGAACACTCAACTTCGGAGTGCTCGCGCACCAAAGACTTGCTCGATCCTCCGAGTTGCGTCTTGTGCCGCGGCGTGGGTCATACCGCGAATTATCGCGGTTGTCCCCGCGTTCTAGACAGCCCCGATACGCGAGGCAGGTTTCGCCCTCCAGGGCGCCTGCGCCGTCTACCCGCCCCCGCCCTCCGTCTCTCGACTCTCGACAAGCCTTTCCGAGCCTATCGCGCGCGTCACTAACGCAACCCCCTCCCCGCGCGGGCCCCTCCGGTCTCATGGACACCGCAGATCGCAACGCGACTCGATCCCAGACTTCAGGCGGCGAAGCCTTCACAGGTGACCCCGCAGTCTCTCTCTCCGGCATGGACTGGTCCGCCCAGCTTCTAGTTTTTCACGAGATCTCCGAGATCTCAGCATACGATGAGATCGCGAACGACCCCAAACAGGGTCCCATTCGCGCGATCGCGAAATTTCCCACCATTGCGGCTACGATTCAAGGGCTCGCGCGCGCCGCCGTCTCGAAAAAATAATAATTTTTCAATATAAGATAGAGTAAACTCGTATGTTTGCGTCTATCTTCCCCTAAACCGTTAAAAAATTTCGTAATTTCTATTTTTAGATCCCGGCACCGGTGCCGCCCTCTTACATTGTAAATTCGATCTCTTTCTTTCATTTTTCTGTGGCCGACCACATCGCGAATCCCTGTCCCGTATGTCATGGGCAGAGAGCTATCATTTCTGTACCCGCACACTAATTGTTCGCGTTTTCTTGGTAATGTCTTTGTTCGAGGCCACCCGGGTGGACGCAGAGATGTTGTTATCGCGATACAGTTCACACCACATCGATTTTACATATACATAGTTAATCAGACATGCACCTTACACACCTGGTCGAATGGTTTACTTTTTTTTGCTTATCGAACTGAATCGAGTAGGTTTAGTTTATCTCTTTTCGAATTACATGTTGTGTTTTTGTATCATGCAATTTTTAATTGTATGATCCAAAAATGGATACATGTATTAGCTTAGCATAGTTTAGCTAGGATAGATCGAGTTCGTGCCGCCCCAACTATAGTGGAAGACGTACACCGTGGGGTTTTAGTCCGTGCGAGTCGGACATAACCCACTCTCTCCCCCGGGAGGGTGGGTATCAATAAGAGAATTCCCCACGTCAAAAAAAAAGGATAGATCGAGTTTTTCTAGGTAACGGCCAAGCCGAGGTGTCCCGAGCACCCTTGAGCTAGTTACCATTACAAAATCGGCTGAGTGCCTTAAGCGCTCGCCTTAGTAGTCCGGTGAAGCTGTAAAGGCCAAAGAATTAAGGCTTAGTCAGGTCGAGAACAAGAAAAAAAAAAGTTATACCGTTACACATGCATGAGCCGTGATCAAAAACTATTAGCGATTAAGATAACAGATTCACAGATAAATAATCTATTTCACAAAAAAAAAAATCAGAGAAAGTCTTAATTTCTTTTGAATGATTTCATGTTTGCGATAGATTTTGTGCTTCTTTGGTATGTAATCGAATTGATTATTCATCACATGTTTTTAAAGATATGAACGTTTGGAATATGTTTATGTTATAATTTATTCAAAATTTAAATATTTTTTTGTAAGTAATTTGTATTGTAATAAATAAGTAGCTAGTCATGTAGTTAAATTATGTTATTTAAAATGTACAAAGGTCAAAATCTGTATTTAATTTTAATTAACATAAACATTAAAATTATTACTTTTATTAAAATATCTCATTTTAGTGTAGTATTTATGTAGTAATAGTGTTTATAACATTTTGAATACAGATGGAATATAAACATGATTACGATAACTTTAGTTTGAATTTTAAAATGAACCTGGGTTTTGGGATAATTCTATCAAAAACATTATCATAGAACAATAAGACAGTTCTATATATTTAGCTGTGGTTCTCTATATTTTCTGTTTGTATAATCAAGGTTTCGGTTTGTTACCACAGTCAAGATTAAGCTTATCTTAATTTTTTTAATACTTTATGCTTTTTAACGTTACATCACAAGACCATTTGACGTTAAATTACGATATATTCTAAGATGATATTTTTACATATGAAAAAAAAATTAACAACTTATTTTAATGCTATTAAATTGCATTAGTTTATTCAAGCGCTTTCATACTATGGCAGTGTGACGCATCAAAAAAGGAATGTACTTTAGGACAAATTATATTATTTTCAATTATAATACACTAACCCCTGCCCGTACTTCGTCCGCGTAGTAATAGTTACTTTCGGCTAACATTAGCACGCAACGAAAGCACTCAAGAGGAAATGTCCTGATTTTGAAAGATTTCTCATTGATGATCCACTTCAAATGGTCTTAATGTGACGGTATATAGCATATAACCTTTCTCGATAAATAAGCTATATAACACTGAAAGAGTTTTTCAAATCGGACCAGTAGTTCCTTAGATTACCCCTACAACGTCACAAACTCACAAACTTTACCTCTTTATAATATTAGTGTATGTTAGAATACAAAATCTAACGTTTTTCTGTAATCTTATGATTATACTACTAAATAATGTGAAAGTAATACCTACATTTAAATAAGGTCGAATAAGGGTAGGATTAGGGGGAAGATGGGATGCGTATGCAAAAAGAGCAATTTTTACGAAGGCATCCCACGTGAATGTCCCCGCATATATTTTTCACCTTTTTATTTTCAGCGAAAGAGGAACCATAAAAAAGGTTGATTGTGACTTTCACAAATATTCTACTCATTTTTACTTTTTTGTAAATTTTGTTTTGGTTTAGCAAAAGTTGTACGCATTCATTTGGCATCAGTGCCGGGTGCATTATTTCATTCCGCTGCCCGCACCTTCGAAGGATTTAGTTCTCAACAGAATATTATTATTGCATTTACCTATTTGTCTCAAGGATTTTTTATAGCTTTACTAAGGTTATCTATATTACGACATGTACGGTGTTATTACAAAAAAAGTTAAACACGTATTAAATACTTGCTTTAAAAAGGTTTCGTAGTAAATGCACCGCGCTCGCCCGAGGCAAGTTTGTGTTATCCTTTTTTCGCAAGTCTAACGTAATCTAATCAAAGCGAGACAAAAAAGCAAGATGGCAAACATTCAGCAACCGTGATGCATTTAAAACGTAACCTTTTTTAAAGCAAATATTCAAAGTTATTACAAAAAGGTAGATACGCATTAAATACTTGCTTGAAGGTTTCGTACTAAACGCACCGCGCTCGCCCGAGACATGTTCGCGTTATCCTTTTTTCGCAAGTCTAACTTAACCTAAGCAAAGCGAGAAAAAAAAAAGCAACATGGCGAACATTCAGCGACTGCAGTGTATTTAAAACAAGTATTCAATACGTGTTCAACTTTTTTGTAATAACAACTAAAAATATTAAACAAATTAAAGCCAATCAAAATAAATTGTAAATAAAAATGACCAACAGAAAACAAAATAAAACAACCTAAACAAGGTCTCTGATCATGTCAGAGGATACTTAGAATTGAACCCCTGCATAAAGTCAGGAGTTAAAAAAAAAAAAAAAAACTTTTTTGTAATAACATCGATAGTGTTATTTCCACAAAATGCTAGAAAACATGGAAAAACGCATAAACAAAACGTACTCACTTAAATAGTAGGAAAGGTGATACCATACGCCTGGCATCTACGTCTGTAATTGTTCCTTTAGCAGACTGGTGTGCTAGGCCTGCCAGTAGGAGCATGAGCACCGCTTGCAACGTGAGCGTCCCACATAGGTAGAGACGAACGAACGCTCCCCCTTGCCAGCCATCAGACTGACATTGCCACGTTACTGGATACAGCACTTCCACTACCAACGCGATTAACACTAACCTAGAAAAAAAAAACAGATGAGTATTTTTGTATAGATAGATATATAAAATAATGAAATAAATGTGTTCTCTATTGATTTTCATATTAATTATAGTGTGAATGACAATATTTAAATTTCAGAATTTGTTTATTGGAATTATTGACATTAGTGTGGTTTTTAAATTTATTGCACTTGAAACAATAATTATATGCATTTTTATAAGATCAATTAATCAATCAAACGTATGATGAGCTACAAAATGTGAATACTACGTGTACACAAGCCCCTATACAACGCGTGGCTAGTCTGACGCAAGCCGGGCAAGCACAATACGACCAGTCATGTTGTCGTAGCATGTCAAGACGCGAAATTATAAATTTATCCTTCCAAAAATACGACTCTACGCTCCTAATGATGTCATCACTTCAATAAAGTGTTATACGGTATTGAAAAGTAATCGAATAAACCACAATACCACATTATGTCTAATAGTGTCTACCATACATGGACAGATTAGAAGTCCACGCCGCGCTTATAACCTAGGACGGCGCGCCGCATTGTAAGAAGTATTATTTGAAGTAAATTCATTATAAGCGCTATAAACTTATTATTTATCTTGACAAATAATATTTGGTCTTTGTGATCAATAAATTTAGCATAGCAATATATCACATACTTGTGAGAAGAGGTACTTCAAATATCAGCTACAGAATAAATATGAATCGCATGGAGAAGATCACGTTTCAGATAACTCCGTCGAAAATTGCTGTTTACTCTAAATCAGTGTTTCCCAACTTTTTTTAGGTCGTGCCCCGCCTTAATGTTTCTAAAAATTGTATGATCCCTCCCATACATAATCTTTAACGTTTAACAATTGTTTTGTTCCCTAAGAAATATAAATGATAAGTTTTAAGAAGAAATCATTATGAAATTGTTATCAAAACATCGTAAGTAAAATTTCAAAACAAAAACTTAATTGACTTGACGAGTCTAATTACCCAGTTGATATTTTGGTAACGTCAAACCAAATTATACCTATTTACAGCATTCTTTAAAGGATATGCCTATTTTGTTAATTTTGTTGCCGATATCCAGCATTGCATTTAATTATTTAATGGGTTATCTCAAAGCGAAAGGGTTAAAGTCGTGTCGAGTCTATTATTAAATTGCGCCCTTAACTATCAAATTGCCCCCTGTGGGGCGTGGCCCCACGTTGGTAAATACACTGTAACTTGAGAAATATTGACTAACGCGTTGGAAGAAGATGTTTTCAAAACATACAAAAACATATTCGCTTAGAACAGAAACTGTTTCATCAAAATAATAACGAAATTTAAAAACTAAACTGACTTAAATAACAAAAAACACCGACGAAACAAAAGATAATTACAGTGTGAATAAAAACTAAACCATTACCTAAACTGTAAAGACAAAAATATGTGAAGATTATTTATGTAATATTTTCTATGTAGACTCAGTATTAAAATTACTTATTAGCTTACTCATGTCGCTACAGTATATTATGATTAATTAATATACACTGAATGTGACAATTATTATCAATATCCCGTATGTATTATCTATACTAATAGTATAAAGAGTTTGTGACGTTGTGATGTTGTGACGTTGTAGGGAGTAAACTCAGGAACTACTGGTCCGATTTAAATAATTATTTCAGTGCTATATAGCTCATTCATCGAGAAAGATTATAGGCTATATATCATCACGCTAAGACTAATAAGAGCGGAGCGCAGATGAAAAATGTTTCAAAATCGGGATGTTTTTTCCTTTTGAGAACTGCTGTGTGTTAATGTCAGTGTATCTATTCCACGTGAACGAAGTCGCGGATAGAGGCTAGTATATTATAAAACAAAGTCTCTGCCACGTCGCGTTTCTGTTCGCGAAAAACTCAAAATCTACAGGACTTGTGTCTATAAACTGACACTGAATATTTAGTTTATAAAACTATGTGAATAATACCTAGCTGAAAACAAGGGTTCTAAAATAGATTTTTAAATGTTAGTCCGGAGTGCGACAAATCCAGTCGCGATTTAACCAGGCACTAATGTTTTGTCACACTTTTTTTTTTCGAAATGTCCACGCTATTGACCCAGCAAGGTCTTAACAGCTTCACCGGACTACGATTTGTCCCACCATTCAGCCATATGCATTTATAATCGGACTTTCTAGAAAGCCGACGAACATTAGTATCACACTATCTTATTATATTACTTTCAGATTCCGTGGTTAATATTCTGGAACTAATGACATGTTAACGGAACACAATGTATATAAACTTAACTTGATTAACGCCAATTATTTTGTACGGAATATATTTTAATCTATTAGGCCAATAAAACGATATACGATTGATTGAATTTATGTGTTTTATTTTGAGCAACTAATATATATTGTTGTTTTTCAAGCTTAGATCATTTAAAAAAAAAATTAAAATAAAATTTTATATCGTATATACTGTAGATATTTCACTGCACATTAACGATCGTGATGACTACCACTTAATAATCACATTAAAAATCAATTACCGTATAGTACAGCAAGTAATTAAAAAAAAAGGATTATACAACTAACCCGGCCTCAAGTTGCTGTGTCTATAATGTAATGATAAGAATTCATAATTGATGTTGATAATATGAGCAATAAACATCACTTCACGATTTAAATTATTATTTTTTACATAAGGAATTCTTGTGACTTAAATGTAAAAGTTAGATATACTCTGTCGCTGACTTTTTTGTAGGCATTATCAAGCTTTAAAACTTAATCATATATCTCTCATAGTTAAGGCAGCGTTCATAAGAAACGTTTATATTCGACTGTATTTTCTCCGACTTTGCAAATCCGAGTACCACAAAAAAGTCTTTTCATTTTTCGGGTTAATATATAGCCAATGACACTCACAAATAACGTGGCTTTCTATTGATTAAATAATTTTCAAAATCGGTTTAGTACATATTACCCCTACAACCTCACAAACTTTACCTCTTTATAATATTAATATATTGACAATAAACTATCGATTACAAGTTTAGAATCTAGTAAATATATTAATTTATTACTCAGTTAAATAGAATTATTATTATGGTATAATTACTTCGTGCAATACGTGCAATATTATAGTGTCGCCACTACATGAATTAGACCTTGTGAATATTTTGCATCCGCATGCCATATTTAATTTCATTATTATGGTCAGTAATTATATTTGAAAACATAAGAAAGAGTATTCATGTATCAGTTACTTTGCCATTCAATTATGTAATACCTCCAGATATACTAGCCTATGGTTAAAATTTAGTGTTAACGTTTATCTATAGCCTTTAGTGCTGAATATCAACGTTATCTTTAAAAATCTTTGTACGCTTTTTTAAGATAACTCGAACACTAGGGATCAAACCCTAGGAAGGAATTCAGAATCATATAGTTTAAGTCCATCCACAAAGTACATCTAAGTACAAAACGTTCATTTGTGAATTACATAAATATTGGTTTTGTTTGAATTTAGAATCTGAAACACACACAGTAGTAGTATAGACGGTGTTATTACAAAAAAGTTAAATATGTATTGAATACTTGCATTAAAAGGGTTACGTTTTAAATGCACCGCGTTCGCTGAATGTTCGCCATCTTGCTCATTTGTCTCGCTTTGGTCAGATTAGGTTATACTTGCGAAAAAAGGATAACGCGAACATGCTTCGGGCAAGCGCGGTGCATTCATTTGGGCGAGTACGAAACCTTTTTAAAGCAAGTATTTAATACGTATTTAATTGTTTGTAATAACACCGTTCATGTTTTAATATAACACTCTCAGAACCAATCTGGGGTCCTACACGCCTGAAGACAATAGCAATATACAAGATATTACAGTTCGGAGAAGTCGAAAGGAGGGTTGCCAACTTTAGAATTAAAACATTTTTCGGGATATTTTTTTAAAATATTAGATGTAACTCAAAGAAACGAGACTTATCTGCTAAAGCAGGTGCAGAATTTATTTATCTCTACATTAAATACTTCAGTCGCTAGTCGAGCAATTGCAAACAAAACGAGAGTTTACTTCTACTTCTGGCTAAAACATTAGTCTTATCACAAAATGGGAAAATTTGCGTCGCGTCGCGCATAAGTCTTACTTGGGAGATAACGGCAACCCTAGTGGGAAAGCTCTACTGTTACCAGACATATTTTAATAATCATTGTGACAAGTCAAAACCGGGGTGTTGTTCTGACCCAATATACACAATCAATAAATTATCTTTTCTTTAATGTGCCCAATTGTGTATTACTGAACCAAAATTGACTTGTTTGGGTTTTCAAAGTGAGTTTATTTAGACAATAATAGATCCTACATTAGTTCTGTACCAATTATATAATAATTACACAGATTACATTTTCTTAATATGTGTTTAAATGTAATGCAAGGTTTTTTTAAATATAAGTAAATTCTCAGTTAATAAGATTTTTTTAGGGGGAAATTTATTTAAACGCGTTGAGATATTATAAAAAAAAAATTGTAAGGGAAAAGCTGATAGGTTCACGTCAACGCGTTTCGGGGAAATCGACATGCTCGTAACGTATTACGTTGCGGTGCGTGCACTGTTACCGTTTTAGTGGTAATATCGTTAGATCTAGCGGATTTTGGTCATGTTTAACGACTTTTTTTTCAATCTAGCGACTTCTCGCGACTAATTGAATATTAAAAATATTTAAGCACTTTGGCACTAATTTAATTGTAATTACTGGTAACAACATGAATTGCTGATGTTGTTTTTGGAATTTCCTTACCAGAATTACGTTCGATCTCGGGATTGACCAAAATTAAAACAGCAGAAGAGTTATAATGTGACTAAAACTTGTTATAACTAATCCAACTAAAGCCTTTTGTTCGTTTTATCACAGTGAAGTATTCGCAATATAGTATTTTCCCCATATTTTTTACCATAGTTTATTATGAAACATTTAGCGACTTCTCGCGGATTTTTTAATTATGTATTTTTCTTTTTTTTTCCAAACTGACTACGCTATTGCCCTTACTAGGCTTTCACAGCTTCACCGAACTACGGTATTTTTCTAAATCTAGCGACTTTTTGATTACGTCTGGAGACTTTTTTATTTTTTAAACGGCAATACTGGACGCGTGGTATAACGGCTTGTGGATATGTAATATTTTATTTTGTATTTAGTTTGTGTATCCTATCATATGATTTATAATTGATTCATTAATAAAAAGTATGTAGAATGTATATAAGTATTAGATGCCAATAAATTTGAAAACCAGACTAATGTTAATAATTTCAATTTATAAATTATGAAATTTAAATAATTCGGACTATAATTGTTTTAAAATTAAAAAAATACCACAGTCGTTCCATTGTTTCATGACTACATTCGATAATTTTCCAACAAACATAATTATGAATCATCGTTATTAACTCAGTATATATTTTTTGACGTTTTCATTCAAAGATGATTCGTTATATTTTTCGTCAGATTCCATTGTATCAAAACAATGTAATTAACTTAAATTGCTTCAAGTTAATAGTTTAATATATCTATTCATTACATGTGTGTAGAAATGTCTATTTCAAGTTATTTATTTAGGAGTTAGAAGTTTAAAATTCTCAACATTAAATCGACAATCGCCTGAAATTTCTTCCACGTTAGATTACGCCACCTATTGTCGAATTATAACGAAATGAGTAGAATAAAAGTCTTGTCCGTGAAATAAGCTATACTAGTAATATTATAAAGAGCTAAAGTTTATGACGTTGTAGGGAATAATCTCAGGAACTACCGGTCCGATTTAAAAAATTATTTTAATGTTATATAGCTCATTTGTCGAGGATGGTTACAGGCTATATATCATCACGCTAAGGCCAATAGGAGCGGAGCACCAATGAAGAATGTTTAAAAATCGGGTTTTTTTTCCTCTTGAAAGCTTCCGCTGCGTGTCTGCGTGTTAGCGTTAGCCCAAAGTAACTATTCCATGCGAAGGAAGTCGCGGGCTGAGGCTAGTAATATCATAAAGAGCTAAAGTTTGTGACGTTGTAGGGGATAATCTCAAGAACTACCGGTCAGATTTGAATAATTCTTTCAGTGTTATATAGCTCATTTATCGAGGATGGTTATAGGCTATATAACATAACGCTAAACTAATCCACGCGAACAAAGTTGCGGGCAGAGGCTAGATAACAATAAACAACATTCACGGTAATCGGTCGAACGGTGTTGGAATTAAGAAATCTCACATAAAGTATATGTACGAACATCCATATATACGTATGTAGATTTGAACTATTCCTCGGGAGCAGTATATTTTTCCTGGATAAAATGCATCCTGTATCTCGGATATTGTATATGAAAGATTTCATGACGTTCAGTTGAGTAATTAATGCCCGGTATCTAAGATACTCGGTTAAACTACCAACAGTTATTGATTCAACAAAGTTATCCATACGATAAACTCTCAAATAGCCCGTTGACTTTTATTTACATTTATCGTATTATTGTGTGTTCAGAAACGCAATTTGACAACTTATCGAACCGATAACGCTATGGAACAGATAAACTACAATTAAAGTTCCTCAGAAACCGGGCATAAAACGTTCAAGTGAAACAAACAAACTCCCATTTACATTTATAATACATATTAGCAAAGATAGTTACAATGTGCTTTGATACGTTTTAATAGTTCGTTTCCTAGTACGTTCTTATAGTGTCGTGACAGAGCAACCGTGTCCTTAGGCAATATGTGTACGAACAAGCCTCTTTTGGAATAAATTTACCGTAACCTTGGTACGAATTGGTTAGAACAAACTTACATTACTTTTTCTTAGGGCATACTGGAAACATATGGATATCAATGGGTATTCAAGGATGACGCTACCTCGAATAATAAATCATTTCTAAATTAGTCAATTAAATGATTATTATTACACGGTTTTCTTTCTGTCATATAATGTGGAGATACCTACTTTCTACGCTACGTTAGGAAAATGCATATTTACTATTAAAAGAAAAAAAACCTTTAAAAAGGATGAATGAATGATTTTAAAAACATGATCTGTCTCATCGTGATTCCATCCATGACACTGTTTCAACTTGATTGTCTTGAACAAACTCCAACATTTTTTTACTAACCCAGTCGTCTTTTCCAACCATACATTATATTTTCATAATGTAGGCAGACGAATAAATTCTCTCGTGATATATTCCTCTGATATTTGACATTTTATTAAAAACTAGCCTCTGGTCGCGACTTTGTTTGCGTGGAGTAGTTACTTTGGGATAACGCTAACACGCAGCGTAGTTTAACCGAGTATCTTAGAAACCGGGCATTAATTACTCAACTGAACGTCATGAAATCTTTCATATACAATATCCGAGATACAGGATGTATTTTATCCAGGAAAAATATACTGCTCCCGAGGAATAGTTCAAATCTACATAAGTATATATGGATGTTCGTACATATACTTTATGTGAGATTTCTTAATTCCAACACCGTTCGACCGATTACCGTGAATGTTGTTTATTGTTAACTAGCCTCTGCCCGCGACTTTGTTCGCGTGGAGTAGTTACTTTGGGATAACGCTAACACGCAGCGGAAGCTCTCAAGGGGAAAAAGATTTTGAAATATTCTTCATTGGTGTTCCGCTGCTATTGGTCTTAGCGTGATGATATATAGCCTATAGGCATCCCCGATAAATGATATATATAACACTGAAAAATAATTTCAAATAGAACCAGTACCTAGTTCCTGAGATTACTCCCTACAACGTCACAAACTCACAAACTTTACCTTTTTATAATATTACTATTAGTATTAGTATAGACGATGTAGTCAGAAATTATATTCTTACGAAATCGTTAAAAACTTCTTGACAATGAATGTTTTGGCTACCCATATTGCAATAATGCGAACCTTAGTCGAAGCTCGTTCCTTTTATTGCATATAGCGTGTACTTTTATATACAAGTATATTATTACCTATTAAATTGACCTATAAATATCTTAAACAACATACCATACAAATCGAAATAGAAGTTCAAATATGCTAGGAAATACGAGATCATCTGAGGCTGCTAGCCACTTGCGCCCGAGCAGCCGGAGCGCTGGCATCCTGTAACAATGAAATAACAAAATATTAAAAAAGTGTGTACTTATGTACACGCGTTAGAAGTTATACTTCTTTGGTTTAACAAGGTAATAATCTTTTCAAAACTATTATCTTTTGCCTTATTTTACGTTTGTAGAAAAAACGACACCAACAATAGAAAAAAGATACCTATTTAATGCGCTGAAAGTTTTAATACAAAGAAATACAAACAACAAATACAAAGAAACAAAATGTTGACTATCCCTAACTTCAGGGTGTCGGTTTTTCGTGAGGACGCGTGCGCATCGTAAACAATTACTCTCATATTTTTTCCCTATCGCACCAAAAGAAGTGTAACTTCAAAAACACATGACATTTAATAATGATGTACACAAAGAAGATAGAATGTTAAACGTAATCTAGGTTTAAAATTAAAATGTTGCTTCACGAACATTAATATGTAACTAATAACAAATTATCAATTTAAGGTTGTTCAGGCTTATTATAGTATGTCACAGTTTCTTTGTTCACCTCAAACATGTTTAATTGTATATCTCGAACCTACTTTGTTGGGCGTAATGTTTCGTCGTTATTACCGAGCCAACATTACTGCAGTGAATTGCCATGATAAATTGTTGTAAACATTTATTTGGCTTATTAAAACGGTCAAGGTGTACATGATCGAAATAACGCAATAAACTGGACTGACTAAAATTAAATTCTAAAAGATTGTTGATGATAAAGGTTAGTCAGTAGTGTATTATATGACAGTCTAAATGAGTTAAGCAGGAAAATAAATACTTCTTAGAACAGTTTTTTTACGTAAAAATATAATAAAACTTATAGTTATATCTCATACAATATTTTTACATTGTAACTACTTAACCTATACTTTATTGTACCTGTTATGCGTTTGCCAGTTATTGGTCGTTACTTATATTTTATGCGAATACGTAATAAGGAGGGCAATATTTTTTGAGTGTGTTTTTTTGTATCATAGGAGGCAAAGGAACAGCGGGTCTCCTGATGTTAAATGATCACCGCCGTCCATAGACACTTGCAACACCATCATTATTATCATCATCAGCCTGAGACCCACTGCAGGGCCATAGGCCTCTTCCCGAAGGAAGGTATGGGCGTTATCACCACACCAGCCCTTAACGTATTGGCGATTTCAAACTCTGAGAAATCCAGAGTTCTATATTTTTCCCACATACAGTAGTACTACAAAAACATTTCTCAGTTTCAGGTTTCCTCACGATGTTTTCCTTCACCGTCAGTCGATAGTGTTACCAATTAGTAAATGTACGCGAATTCCGAAAAATTCGTTGGTACATGCCGGGGTTCGAACCTGCGGACATCGAAATAATATTTCACCGGTCAAACCATTAGGCCAACACGACTTCTTTGACACCAGGGGAGTCGCAAGTGCGTTGCCAGCCTGTGTTTGGGGGGAATGGTGGGAAGAGGGGAGGAAGAAAAGAGGTGGATCCCCGGCTTTCTCACTGACCGAACGAAACAAGCACTGTTACTCCACGTCGGTGTTTCTGTGAGAGGGTGGTACTACCGGGCGAGACGACCATGCTGAAACCAGTAATAGCTTCAGAATGACTCTACCACCTACATTTGTATGTATAAATATTTATTGAACACGCTTTCTAGACTAAACTGTGTGATGGAACTTATATATGAGGTGTCGTAAGAAAAAGATAAATACAATCTTTTTGAAGTCGGTTTAATTAAAATAGGTTATTCACTTACCAATACTCAAATGAAAAATTTGTTCTACAATATGATTAAAAAATGTTTCAGTATCTTTGCAATCGAGGTTTTTGTTCTATTTTTTTTTTTGTACAGTTCTAATTGCTTATAAATATTTTCTTAATTTTTGTTGCCATGTAACTAATTCTATAGTACTATCATATATTCTCTGGATTTAGTTACATTGGCAATATCTTTAGGTAAATTGGCAACATGCAATGTTCGTCTAGTTTAATACATCTTGTTTAAATTTTAATTATTACCCATTCCTCATGCTAAGGTTATATGTATCAGCTTAACTTAAATGAACGTATTTGCTTTTAATACCGGAAATTAATACTTCGTTGCAAAATAAGTGAGTCGGTTTTTACGTAATCCGACCAAGTTTGTGTTGTAAGCGATTTTCCTACAAAATAACGATAACACAACGTTTTTTTTTAATTTTAGTACAGCTAAATGACGGGTTTGTATCTAAGGTTAAGTACAGTACAATTTAAAACAACGATGACAACAGAAAGAACCACAAGTCATGGCAAAATGTCGGTATCATAGTACTTCTTAGCCTCTCTTAGTACACACTGGTTGGACCTGAAATACAGCATCCCGAAAGAGAATCACTGTTCTAGCTATCCAATCAGGTGTCTTACAACTTTTTTTAATTTCTACATGATCCCAGAACGCATCATATTTAAACGTGGCACTGTTGTGCGGGTTACACCTTGTTTTGTCCGAGCAATATGTCAAATTGTCTGTGCACCGTCATAATTGAAAGGTCTGAGTAGAATAAGAAGAATAAGTGATGATGGTGCAATGGTTCGGACACCGCGTCGACCTATGTAGGTTCGAATCTTTAGCAATGAGTTGTAAGGTGAGGTAATCGCAATGAAATCATAATATCGTCACAGTATACATATAAGAGACAGTACGGAAACTACCTATAAACGCTCGTACCGGCACACTCGGAAACATGTGCATCGACGAGACTCCTAGGCGGTTTTCGCGGTGATGTCCATAGAATACCTTTTAAAACCTTTCATTTTATTTTATTTTATATCATATAGGAGCCAAACGAACATGCGGGTTACCTGTTGTTAAGCGATCACCGCAGTCCATCGACACTAGTAACCCCAGAGGAGTCACAAATGCGTTGCCAGCCTGTGTTTGGGGGAATGGAGAGAAAGGAAGATAGAAAGGGACAGGAGAGGGGAGGGAAGACCCATCACGGTCTGTCGGTACACCGTGAGGTTTTAGTCCGTGCGAGTCGGACATAACCCACCCTCTCCCCCGGGAGGGTGGGTATCCATAAGGGATTTCCCCACGTAAAAAAAAAGGGGAATGGGTCTCCGGCATTCTCACTGACCGAAGGAAACGCAACAATGCAAGCACGGTTACTTCACGTCGGTTTTCTGTGAGAGTGTGGTGCTATCCCGGGCGAGCCAACCCTTCATGCTGAAACCAATAATAGCTTCAGCGTGGCTCTACCACATACTTTTTTTTATTTTTTTTTTATTGTAGCACCGCAAAGTGACTGCACTATGCCTGATGGTAAGCACAGTACAATCCAAGAATAATAGCGACCACCGATTGACACACTGTCCATCACCGGTCGCCACTATCATGCCGGCTTGTAATAAGCTGGATATGCACAGGCTGATCCCGAAACGCGACCCGTAGAAGCGAATCACTATTACGGGCTTATTCGCCATATACATGGTGGTTGCGACCTAGTCGGGCTGTAAAACCCTACCACTCCGCAAAAACTTATCTCATCATCTCATCGATGCGCATGTTTGTGTGAGTGTGCCGTTTTCGAGCGTCTGTAGTTACTTTTAGTACTGTATCTCATATTTATACTGTAGTATCCTGAAAGAATGAAAAAAACCGCCTGGCTACCTATAGTCCCCTAGTTGTAAATAAGTTAATTAGTGGGAATGTTTCGGCAGTTACACTTGACAAACAGTCATCCTCTAAGTCTAGCTTGTATCTTAGACAACATCAGCATTTAAAATCAAATGAGATTATGATCAAAAGCCAAAATTTCTAAAGTATTGAAAATATATATACAGTGTATAATCTCTTTATAACGAATTTCAAGGGACCGAGCAGAGAACAATGAAATGGTTTTGGTGGCAAACCAAATAAATTAAACTAATTAATACGGATTTTTTTTTTCATAATAGCGAACTACGTTATAAACGATATGAAATAATCCATTATAACCAATTGTTAGACGATTTATAAGCGTATAAAGCGAAAATGTCGGACGAAGCTGCTAACAAATTTTAATACCAGTTTTACTAAGACCCAGACTGGACTCTTGAATTAATTCAAATGCAAAACTTATTTTTATATATAAGACTTACAATAACGTTACGAAACAGTGAAAGATAGAAACATCTGATCAATGTGTTACATAAAAACGTGAATTTATTTGAATAGCGTACAGTAACATTGAAGTCTGTCCAAATTAACTTCGCGTATCGACTCATTGTTTCAGTGTTCTTTTAATAGTCGGCAGTAAATCTGTCACAGTGAACATTTCCACTGATTGGATTTACATTGCGTTACAGATGCGAGATAAATAATACATCTTTACGTTTGTTAGATTTTTTGATTCATATTTAAAACGTATCTGATGTAGGTATTATTGAAGGAGATTATATAATAAAATACCTAACCTAAACTCTTACCTAAATAACAATGAAGAACATTGATTTGTCAATATCGAATAGCGATTAGTTAGATAAATAACGTTAAATAGACACCGAACGAGTGTTTGATACCTATTCTTATGTGTTGTTTTAAATTCATCAAATGCGCAAAACTAAAGAAAATATGGAAGTTGTATAATAGATAAAACCACAACAGCGAGTTTTTCACTGCCAGTTTTACCTTAATACCGTTTATCTATAACTTGATTATTTATTAATACATTTGTAAATTTAATACGTGACATACATAGCTTCTGTCCGTGACTTGGTCCACGTGGAATAGGTACTTTGGGCTAACGCTAACGCAGCGGTAGCTCACAAATGGAAAAAGAAACCCGATTTTGAAACGTTAGTCATTGGTTCTCCGCTCCTATTGTTATTAGCGTAATGATATATACGATAGTCTTCCTTGATAAATAAACTATCTAACAGTGAAAGAATTTTTCAAATCGAACGAATATTTCCTGAGATTAGAGCGTTTAAATAAACAAAATCTTTAGGTTTACAATATTAGTATAGAAGTATAAATTATAGTGCATTTTGTGATTCAAACGATTCATAGACATCTTATTCAACTCAAGCTTAGTTATGAAAGTTTAACAAGTGACATTCTCAGTAGATTACAACAAGAATATTATGAAATATAATCATTTATTACGATAAAACGACAGCCAGAAAACGTGACAAATTATTAATATAACAACGAATATCATGCATAATTCTTACAAAGACATATCGTGAGGTAGGTAAGAATTTATCAACACGGAAAGTTTAAATGTGATATCATTTAGTTGCGGTTGCGATCTCATTTCACGTACACTGAACCCGAACTGAGTATTTCGGGAAGACATGTTCAACATCCAACTTTTCACACATTATTTACTCCAATTCCCCTTTATTAGATTTCGGTCAGTGGGCAAAGTGTTTTAAAAAATATTACTGGTACTGTGATACGTAGAAGAATTTTGCAGAAACACTAGTATAGGATTTGATCGAATTAATGTATTCACACTGATCCGACTTTGCTTCAGTAATAATTTATGTAACATTAGAATGCAAAAATAATATCTCGAAATTATTAGATAGCTGCATCAGTTTCTTCCAATACTGTTTAAATGTATTATAGTTATTCAGTGAATAACTGTCTATGAGTTTTATAGGTTACTAGCCTCTGCCCGCGACTTCGTTCGCGTGGAATAGATACACTAACACTAACATGCAGCAGTTCTCAAAAGGAAAAAACATCCCGATTTTGAAACATTTTTCATCTGTGTTCCGTTCCTATTAGTCTTACCGTGGTGATATATAACCTATAACCATTCTTGATGAATGAGCTATATAACATTGAAATAATTTTACAAATCGGACCAGTAGTTCCTGAGAATACCCCCTACAACGTCACAATGTCACAAACTTTACCTCTTTATATTATTAGTTTAGACTAGTATCGATTTTTGAGTTATTAACAACAATTTGTTATACACGTATACGATTATTAAAACTGATCATATCACTACCGTCCATTTTACAATACATTTTTTTTTAAATTATGTATATATGATAATATGTACCATGTATATGTAATGAGCTCCTTTTATTTAGAAGTTATACATAGAACTAGATGTGCCCGCGATTCCGTCTGTGTAGAAACTAACTTAAAAGTAACTTAAGTAACTTAAAAAAACAGAGACTAATGAAATAATCCGAACAATTTGAGCTATTTACTTTTCTCTTGTACTTAAGTCGCGATGTCATTAAAATTACACTAACGTTTGATAGGGTGAACCTATTTTAATAAAACCAAGACTAAATGTTAGTCGAAAATATGCTTTATGATTTTTTTAGAGGTTTTATCTTGAACGCAATATTTAGCAGGGATGCGTGCTCAAACAAATAGACAGACATTTCTAAAAATGATTGAAATGCATTTTATTGCTTATTCCAAGACACTAGCAACAATTTTTTTTCCAAATATCTAAAAAGTACACGTGAGATTTACATTCTTATTATATGTATAGATATATTTTTAATACTCTTTCTCTTCCATATTCCATCTGTCATAAATGTTTGAAATGATTTAACTCCACAGAGTTATCTATTTACTTAATTAAAAACAATTAATTATATTATCAGAAAAGTCGTAACTGTAAAATTTTAATTGTATGATAAAAACTGATAAAAGTAATTGACCAAGTGAAACATAATACTGACTCAAACATCTTAAACATGAGGACGCATAATTATTGTATGTACCTACACATGTCTAAATAAGTAACATGAGTTCGTGACTTACCTCAGTAATAAATCTTTACCAAGTTGTCGGGTATTTTATATGATCATATTATTGCTTACTAAAATAACGTTCGTTATGACCTAGTCAGCGTTTACAACTTTACCGATCGAGATAGCCACAAGTTATTCCAACACAACGACGTATAACAATAAAATTAATATGTCTATTGTCTATAAAACTCTAACGCTTGAAGCAGCTTTACAGCTTAATTATGCATGGTATCCATAATTAAAGTTTCTTCTCATGGCGACCCATTTGACAAATACCGAGTTGTTAAACTTTTAGTCATATTGGATGTACACCAGAGATGGACGTAATCGATTACTTTTGTAATCAGATTGTTAATTCGATTAAAAGTAATCATGATTACACTTAATCAAGATTACATTTCGTCATGATTGTTGTGTAATCTTTAGTCGTAATTAAAGTAATCAGTAATCAGGATTATATAATTATTTATATTCAAAATTTTAGTAGCAGTTTATACCGCTATCCATACCGTACCGCTACCGTACTCGCTTATAAATATCTAGAATCTGATCGCGACTTCGTCTGCGTAGTATTAGTTACTTTGGGCTAATGTTAAAATGCAGCGGAAGCTCTCAAAAGTAAAAAAAAAAACATCTGATTTTGAAACATTTTTCACCAGCGCTCCGTTCCTATTGATCTTAGTATGATGATATATAGCCCCGAACCTTCCTTGATAAATAAGCTATATAACACTGAAAGAATTTTTCAAATCGAACCAGTAGTTCTTTAGATTATCCCTTACAACGTCACAAACACACAACATCACAAACTCATAAATGTTACCTCTTTATAATACTAGCGTAGATTTTAAACATACCTAAAAATCTAAAATTCATTGATTGTGATGATTAATCTTTTGCAATTAAGGTAAATTTAAATTGATGTCAAAGGGTGAATACAAATAAAATTGATTTACTTTAAATTTTCTTTTTAAGTTGATTTACAAGTAATCAAGATTATGATTACATTTTAGTAATCATTAATCTTTTGTATTATTACTTTGTTGATTAGTTAAGTTAATCTGTAATCATAATTGGAGATTACGAAATGTAATCGTAATCTTTAATCATTGATCTGATTACAGTTTGCTTTTTTTTTTCGAACTGACTACGCTATTGACCCAGCAAGGTCTTAACAGCTTCACCGGATCGCATTTACTCAACACTGATCTACACAACTCTAAACATCCTGGTAAAAACAGAACACAATCGCATGTAGAAATTATTACCGCGTTAACGTGAAGTTATAACGACCTTAAACAATGGGACATGCGATGTCAGAATTATCAAACCTGAACAGTTAAAATGTATAATTATTCAAAGAGTATTAAACAAAAAAGTATGTAGGGATACATTAATACTAGAGTTACTCATATTTGTGTTTTTGTATTACGTCAATATTTCGTATTTAACGCTAACGTAATGAATCTCTTAAGTGTATAATCTATTACATATAATAAAAATGAAGTGTCTGTATGTAACAGCAAAATAAAAAAAATGACCGATTGAGTATGAAAGTATACAAGCTTCTGATAATAAAAATGCAATTTTTAAAATTTTTGTCGGTCTGTCTGTCTGTCTGTTTGTTCCGGGTAATCTTCGAAACGGCTGGAGCGATTTTGACGGGAATTTCACTGGCAGATAGCTGAAATTATAGCGGGTGACATAGGCTACTCTAAATTAGACTAAGTTTTAACCGCGGCTTCGTCTGTAATGCTATCTCCAAAACGAATAGATCGATTTTCACAAAACTTTCACCAACAGATAGCAGATGTCATAAGAAGTAATTTAATGTATTTTACTGACTTTATAAAAAGTAAGTCAAGCAATTTTAATTTATACTAGCTGTTAACCGTGGCTTCACCCACAGTACTATCTTCAAAACGGTTAGACCGATCTTCACAAAACTTTCATTAGCCGATAGCTGACTTTATAAAAAGTAATTCAAGCAATTTCTTATTTTTTATCGTCACAAAATCTTATTTAAATAGAAATGTATGTTAAATGTAGTGTAGAAGTAAATCTTCGTAATAATATTTTAAGTTATAGTTTCATTAGTGCCTTACACAATGTAAGTAAGCACTGAGGAAGTTATATGGTGGGGTAAGGTTCCAAATACGCTGCTGATGACATACCTCATTTGGCACACTGTTAGTATTTATATATCTAATGTACACATTACATATTTCTGTAAGCGGCGTGCATTTCGTACTTACAATTGTTTTTAAAGAGCATTTCTGTAATTATACAGTCCCAAAATTTTATAATTCTTTAATACAATTTAAAAAAAAAACGCGTGCGGAGCTGCGGATACAGCTAGTAAATAATAATTCTAAGTAATAAATCATATCCAAGTCATAAGGACTGTCAAAAGAAATGAATACTCAAAATAATGGAATTATTGTGTTGTTTTTTTTTTAGAATTTATTAATTATTTATAATATAAATTATCTTAATTTCATTATTTGTAAACTGAAATTATTATTTTTCTGGTTTTTACATCTATAGGTAGTGCGCAATAATGATGTACACTTTTATACAATCTATACTAATATTATAAAGGGGTAAAGTTTGTGAGTTTGTGACGTTGTAGGGGGTAATCTCAGGAACTACTGGTCCGATTTGAATAATCCTTTCAGTGTTATATAGCTCATTCATCGAGAATGGTTGTAGGCTATCATCACGCTAAGATCAATAGGAGCGGAGCACAGATGAAAAATGTTTTAAAATCGGGATGGTTTTTCCTTTTGAGAACGCGAACGAAGTCACGGGCAGAGGCTAGTTTATTTATAAATTAAACATGTGATGGGGTGCCCAAGCTCAATACAAAATATCAATATAACATGTGTACTTGGGCAAGCACGATACGTAATCAGCAAGTCGGAGACGCTTCACTATCATGTTGAGTTCATCGGTGACGCGAACTCAAGTTTTTCTCCCACCAAACATCCGCTCAACGCGACTAAACATGTTCTCTTCAAAAATTTATAGTACTACTGAAAAAACATCGATTAATAAGTGAGGTCACTAGAGTATTATAAATAAGCTAAGCGCGGGAAAGATTATTTAAAGCCTGCCGTTTATGTCTAAAATTAGATATAGAGTAAAAACATCAATGGAACACCTACGCTTTAATATTTTACACAATATTAATACATCTATAGGATTAAGATGCAAGTAATAGTGTTGTGTGTGTCTGATTAACGGTGACCTTCAAAAGATGTATATTTATCGAGACGTCATCATGCTTGTCGGTATAAAACTAGTGTAATTGATTGACTGTGCTATATGCAGTATTATTAAATACATCGATCCGCAACTTCAGGATTTTTCCTCATTGAGCATAATCTGCGCTCTATTACTGCTAGTTTTCTGAAGTTTATAATCAATCTAAAAAGCTAAAACTAATTCCTTTCTTCCATTTGAATAATACACGTGCTAAGTTCTTGAGCCACACATTCAAGATAACCTATCTTTCGACACGAACCAAACTGTTCGGAAGATTCGCAACTACATCTTTGCCGTATCTGTGTCGTAAAAAAGCAGCTGTCAAATCGTTTTCCTGCTAGAGTCCTTGTCAAAAGCTGGTACGATGCAAGAACCGGCGATTTTTACTCTTTTGTATTCATCATATGTTATTTTTGCCATTCTCTATACTACAAAATGCTATAACAATAAATTAATGGGTATTAGTTATTTCGAAACCTGAAAAAAAATCTTTTAAAAGGAAACTAAATATTGGTATAGTTTTTTTAAGAACAACAGATATTTCTATTAAAATAAAAATAAAGTGATCTTTCTATGATGTAGACATACATATTTAATAAATGGAAACATAAAAAAAGTAATTTCCCGTAAAAAAAATACAAATTCAATAGATTCTACTAATAAAAAGTTGTTTAAACCGGTTTCAATAGTCGACCTAAAAGCTATGCAACAAGACATGTTTCGTATCTCTCTTAGTCACAAGGAATACACATTCAATTCGGCAAGTTTATTTATTACGAGTGTATACATATATGTAAGTAGCCAAACTTTAAAAAAGCAAGTATTCAAAACCTATATAATTTTTTTATAACAACACGGTATGAATCTATAAATAAAATGTATTCTTTGAAATAGAGTCTATTATTAATACACGTGATTCACATCAACGTTAAAGTTATTTAATATACGTAGGAAGAATATATAAACTCACAGATTGCCTAATCAATGTTCTATTAGTTTATTTACAGATTCAGTTTATAGTAGTTTTTATATGTATAATATTGTTCCGATGATGGATTACCAGAAAATTTTTCATATTAGGTTAATTATATGGTGAAATATGTTGGTAATAAATACATATTGTAAGAAATAACGATATGTTAGGGGTGTCTTAGTTTTTAAAAATTACACAACGGATTTTGATTCCATTTTTACCATTATTTGAAAAATATCTTGTATTGTATACGTATATGTATTAATGAATAGTATATTTACAGAAAGTAGTCATAAAATTACTTTTCGGGTGGTTACATTGTTAATACTTGCAAAACCTTATGTAAACACCAGATTAGGCCTCCCTCAGTAGCGGCTCAAGTCTAGGTTCGATCCCTCGTCAGGGAGCCATTGAGTGCATTACTTGCGCGATAAAGTGACACAAAAATTTACATCACTGCTACAACACTACACGATCACCCCCACACACGTGCACGCCTACACGCTTACACATGAAAGTGGAAAGGTTTACTTTTTTCCCTTATCGAACTGAAAAACTCTCAATTTTCCGATAATAAATATATGGAGGAGTTGTTGAGGCGTGTATGCTTGGTACACATATACGTTTCAACAACTCATACACATATGAATAGTTAGCTAGGTTAGCTGAGATAGGTTGCGATTTTGCATGCAACAGCCAAGCCGAGGTGTGCCGTGTACCCTTGAGCTAGTTGCCCAGATGAAATCGGTGAGTGCCTTAAGCGCTCACCTTAGTAGTTCGGTGAAGCTGTTAAGGCCTTGCTAGGTCAATAGCGTAGTCAGTTCGAAAAAAAAACCTTGTGTAAGCTTTGTCATTTTATTTCCTCTAAATATATTTTTATGATTAAATTAGTGAAAAGATGAGCATCAATTCATATGTTGTTTTAATGGAATAGAATAATCTATACTAATATTATATAGAGTTATTTGTGAGTTTATGGCGTTGTAGGGGGTATTCTCAGGAACTACTGGCACGATTGGAAAAATTTTTTCAATGTTATATAGCTTATTTATCGAGAATGGTTATAGACTACATATTATCACGCTAAGACCAATAGGAGCGGAGCACCAATGAAGAATGTTTAAAAATCGGGGGTGTTTTCCTCTTGAGAGCTTCCGCAGCGTGTTAACGTTAGCCCAAAGTATCTATTCCACGCGAACGAAGTCGGTTAATATATTATCTTTAGAAACTGGTTAGTAAGAAACAATTTAAATTTTAGAAAAATACTGTCATGGTCTTTTCTCTTGTCATTGTTTGATTCGCTCTTTGATTGTTTTTTTCATGAGATGGCTTTTTGATGCGGAATATATATATGTATATAAAATAAGTAAAAAAAAGAGTGACGGAGATTTATTTTATGAAGAATAAATACACTTGACAAGTATCTATATTACATACGAGATATATTAAAAAATGTACGACGAAATTACATATTTAAAAGAAAATACAGAAAAACAGAAATAGATTATCAGCGAATCTCCAATTGTGAATGAACCTTTATTCAACGAAACTTCGGAATTTAATGTATACGTACATAAAACAATATGTATGCGTAACATAAAACAAGTTGTTTATATAAGATTGTTATATTATAAATTGATATTTTATAATTTTTAATTGATTTCATTAGTGTTATATCCCGTTGACATAAATAAAAACCAACGTCGTGTTTCAAGTATACGAAAAGATATAATTTATGTTAAAATGGAATGTTAATTTTCATTGACGTAAATTTGTGTTGTAACTAAAAAAATGCATCTCAGATGGCGCACGACGTAAATTTTTATCAGCGAACTCATCTTAAGGAGTCTATTGGCTTTTACCGCAAGAGCATTATAATTTGTTGACGTCATCGGGGTATGACGCCTTATTCTGTAATATTCACTATTGAAACGTTCGATAATTTAAAACGTTTAGTTGATTTTATATAAAAGTTTAGTTGGTTTTATATAAAATACCTTTTTAATTTTAGTCCTAAACTTTTTGTCGCATAAATATATAATTATAAAATACTATAATTGTAATCGTATAATAAAAATAATGCCATTTTATGCTTAACCGAAAAAAAATTAGCAAATTATATTGAATTTCAATATCTAACATCCATAAATTGAAGTCCGGTGAAGCTGTAAGTTTTTTTTTCGAACTGACTATGCTATTGACCTAGCAAGGTCTTAACAGCTTCACCGGACTACTAAAACTGTTAAGGCCCTTCATAGGTCAATCGTGTTGTCAGTTCGAAAAAAAAACATCCATAAATTGCATTTGTCATTCTAGGCGAAATAATTTCATCGTTGTTTTTTATTTTCTTATCTTATTATTTTTCAAGATATGTAGGTATGATGTATGATTCCTCGAACTAAATTATGATCATCGTTGTTGGCGGAATCTTTTAATTGTTCGTTCGATAAGAGTGGTTACAATGAGGAAAATATATAAACCCACATCAAACGTATAAACATGCCTTTATGTAAAATAAATAGCATTTTGATATGTCTAGGAATAATATTACTTTTTTCTAAAGAATATTATGAATGTGAGTTTGTTTGTTACGCTTGTTCTCGAAGGATAATTCAGGTGTAAATAAACGCAGGCAAAGCCGCGGACAAAAGATAGTATAAGATAAGTTTATATTGTAATATATTTTTTCTTTTAGTTTCTCTATATATAAACGAATGACTTTGATGTTTCATTAGAATGGGGAGGCACAGGCAAAGCTAGTCACAGATGGTGCTAGCATCGCTGGTTCACGTCAAAGAGTTGTCAACAGATACTCTGAGGTTGTCAATGTCAAATAATTGTCCTCGTGCTAATTTAACCTTACATTGTTCTACGCTATTTGTATTAGTACGTTTTTTAATTAATAATCGTGTATTCTTTAAAGACTGTAGCCAGTTTAAAAAAAGAGTTAAATAATAGAAATGCTTCCTTAACACGACAAAATGTGATCTTATAATTATTTACTTATATTCTATATTATATTCTTATCTATGAACGTACGTATTTGACACAAGCTTGACAATACGCAACCACCGACCACAGACTATTAGTCGTATAGGTACCAACGATTGTGGCCCATCTAGCGGGATAAATAAGCAGTGTACCTCCCCATTGTGTTCCGTAATAAAATAGCATCAAATAACAAATGATAAATGTCCCCGTTTTATGGCAGTCATAACGCAATACACATAATACTTATGATTGTACTTAAATATTACTACTAGTTTAATATTTATATAATTAACAATAGTTTATGTTACCATAATATAAACATTCTTTGGAATATTATTTTTTATAAATGATATTTATTTATGAATAAAACTATAGAGTTACTATAGGTAGACCACAATATGTCCATCGTCCTTACTCCTTAGGCGAATTATATCAGTATAGGACCTAATCGGCTGAGTGCCTTAAGCGCTCGTCTTAGTAGTCCGGTGAAGCTGTTAAGGCCTTGCTAGGTCAACAGCGTAATCAGTTCGAGAAAAAAAAGTATAGGACCACAGTTTATTCTACATTAAAAACACTGGGTCTCCACAATCCGTATTTTAACCATATTCTTTAAGTTTTCTGTTGCAAAATGCTTATCTAGTAGAATAAATATAAAATTAAAAAAAAATAATATTAAAATTTAAACAGAATATTTCTAAAACATTTATGTCAGAATAAGGATGGAAAAGTTGAATGCTGACCCGACGAGGCAGCCATGACGTCAATTTGCCCATTTATGACTAATGAACGAGTAAAAACTGAGACAAGGGTTATCTGATCTACTGTTCAAATTGTCGATACGGAGAAATATAAAAGCAATTATTAAACATAGTAATTAATTTTAACACAGTGTTTAGGCTAATGGAATAGATAAAGCAAAAAATACATGATTACAAAAAAAACAGGCATCATTTGGAAGTATATAACTATAATTCAGTTATATTTAATTTATAAAGACAAACAGGAAAAACAATGTGTTATCTATTTTTATTTAATCTACACACGCCATATTTAAATATTCTATATTTTTGCGTCACACAAAATTAAGCTGAATCTAGTTACACTTTACATCGACGGTTTATTGTGAAAACCTGCTAAATATGTTTTTCTTAGATAAATGTTTTAGGCCATGTGCTTCTGTTTTTGAGTAACTGTTATGTTAAACCGTTTCGAAGATAATTCATGGTAAAAACATAAATTAATTTATTTTTTCTCTAATGCATTTTTTGCAGAAAGCCCTCGATATATTTAAATCGATCAGGCAATTTACACTATAGAGTGAGCTCAAAAAATAAATATGTACTCATAGGTATACCTAGATATACTTAAAAAGTATTAGCCTCCTCTACGCATTTAGGTAAAAATATAATTCTTAAAATTACATACGCAGAAATTACAGTATTAACAAAAAAAGTTTTATGATTACCTCGTCTGCGTTGTTCATTATCTTATGTACAGAAGAAAAAAAATGTTTAAAAAATATTGTAGTTCCAAAATCTTTTTGTAAACAATGTCATTCGTTTCTCCGCCTCAGAAAAAGATACAATCGCTGAATGCGAAATACTTATAAAATTGTAGTTTCTTATAACATCATATTAGAGGACGTTTAGAAGAGGATCATCATTATAGAGATCAGAATCAGGAGGATGGATCAGAATAAGGAAGAAGTGTTAGGCACTTAAAATTTTAAAAAAATGTTCGAAATGTATCCATATTTTTACGTGATGCGCAGACATTGGTAGAATTGGTGGATCTCTACCACTGTATTTATATTAATGAATATAATTACTCAAAAGAAATAAATAAAAAATGTTTCAAATTTTCGGAAAACCTTTAAACATTACTAACTAGCCACCCACTCCGGTTTCGCATGGGTGCATTGTAGATATCTATTTTAATGGAATACTGTTCAGGGCAGTTTAACCCACGTGACACACACGTACAACGTATGTAATGTATTTAATTGGATAAGGGATAATACTGTTTTGTATAAAATAGCTTGATAAATAACACACAATTATTTTTGTAAACAAATAAAAATGGTTAATGGCTTATCGCTTAGAGATTAATATATCATCGCTGCCTCTTTTATTGATCTTTTTAATATATACAATTCCGTAGTACTTTAATTTGTTCTATCTCGTAAGGTTTAGCCTGCGTTTGCGATTTAAGTGCACAAAAATGTTTGTTACGATATCACATTACAAATCTTTGAATTTGTCGACTTTTCTATACTTAATACGTATGTATTATACATATAAACCTTATTCTTGAATCGCTCTATCTATTGTTGAAAACTATATTAAATTCCGTTGATTTTTTTTTTTTCGAAATGACTACACTATTGATCCAGCAAGGTCTTAACAGCTTCACCGGACTACTAAGGCGAGCGCTTAAGGCACTCAGCCGATTTTATTTTTGGCAACTAGCTCAAGGGTGCGTGGCACACCTCGGCTTGGCTGTTTCCTGTTACATGCAAATCGCGTCCTATCTTAGCTAATCTAGCTAACTATTTATATATGTATGAGTTGTTGAGACGTATATGTGTACCAAGCAAACACGCCTCAACAACTCCTCCATGTATTTATTATCGGAAAATTAGAGTTTTTTCAGTTAGATAAGGGAAAATAATAAATCCCTTCCACGTTCATGTGTAAGCGTGTGGGCGTGCACGTGTGTGGAGGTGATAGTGTAGTGTTGTAGCAGTGATGTAAGTTTTTGCGTTACACTGTATCGCGCTAACAGCATACTCAAGGGCTCCCTGCCGAGTGATCGGACCTATCACCTGATGTTTAGTGATCACCACCGTTTATAGACACCAGCAATACCAGAGGATTCGCAAATGCGTTGCCAGCCTGTGTTGGTGGGGAGGGGGTAGAGGGAAGAGGGAGAGAGGGAAGGGGGAGGGGGGAGATGGGTCTCCAGCGCTATCGCTGACCGAACGAAACGCAACAATGCAAGCACTGTTACTTCATGTCGGTTTCCTGTGCGAAGGTGGTAGTAGCCCCAGGTGAGCCGACCCATACATGCTGAAACCAGTTATAGCTTCAGCCTGGCTTAGTTGTTATATTATCTCATTAACAAATAACTGATATTATATAAACTATACGAGAATTCAATGAATTTGAATATTAGAGAAACTCGTTATATAAATTTTATAAAGTCGTTATACATTATTGTGTTGTTTGAAATACGGACAATGCAACTTTTATCACATTTAATACTAAGCTAGCTGATACTTGCAACGTCTGTTTATTTTACTAGCCTCTGCCTGCGACTAGGTTCGCGTGGAATAATTACTTTAGGCTAACACTAACACGCACCAGATGCTCTCAAGAGGAAAAAAAACGATTTCAATCATTCTTCATTGGTGCTCCGCTCCTATTGGTCTTAGCGTTATGTTATATAGCCTATAACCATCCTCGATAAATTAGCTATATAACACTGAAAGAATTATTCAAATCGGATTTGTAGTTCCTGAGATTACCCCCTACAACGTCACAAACTCACTAACTTTACCTCTTTATAATATGGGTATAGATTATCGTAATTGTTTCTTTATAACTCAAATGAATTAGGCAGCATTCTCGACGAAAGCTCCCAAGCGTCTTCACTTTTACCAATATTTGCAACAATTATCGTTTTATTTCAACGAATTTAAACAAAATCTTGACAAATCATACAGCTAAACCTTCCACACGAATCATTCTGTGTATTCATTAAAATCCGTTCTGTAGTTTTAAATTAATCGCGAACAGACAGACAGACAAACGAGATGGAGGAATTTGTTTTATAATGTTTAGTGATAATTACCTAGGTATACTAGATAGTTAATAGAATAAATAGTATTTGGACGACCGAGCCTAGTTCGGTTCTTTAAAACAAATTAAAATAAACTGTTTTGTCGTCTCACAAAATTAGCATTTTTTATAAAAAAAAAAAACATATATCTGTCTTATAATTATAGTAGTGAAATTACTTTTTGAACTAAAATGAACTGTTTTGTTTGCCTCACAAAATCATCATTTTTTTACGAAAAAAATAAAATTAAAAAGGATATCTCTATTTTTGTTTTGACAGCGGTGGCGAAATTTACCTTTATATTCTAGCTATATCTTTTCATTGCCTGAAAACTCAAATTTTTTTTTTCTACGAATGAAATCTAACAAGATCGATTTATCGCCCCAGAATCCACCTACATGGAAATAGCTGACGCCGTTTCTAAGATCCTGAATATATAACAATATAAAAATATACAAGAATTGTTTAAAGGTTATTAGATTAGATAGATAGATATAACAAAAGCTAAAAACATATTTTTGAAGCAATAATGTTTTAGTGGTTCCATGTTTAGTGAGTTCGTTATCTTAAACCACATTAACCTTCACCATCAGATGAGATTAGAGATTATAAAATATAAAAAAAATCAAGAAAGAATAATCCATAAAGTTTCCGAGCGTAAAGACGTGAAACGAAGATTAATGGAAGCGCCTTATCATTATTTGCTTTTCTTTCCATTCCGCTGCACATTTAATTACTATTTACGCTACGATTGAGATCGGAATATTGTCACGTACATACATTGTTAGGACCTTCAACAACACACGATATGTTAATTTATTAGAGTGTCATTATGACAAATACGGAATCGGAATGGCCTCTATGAATTGTGATTAAAGTTAATTACAGATCTTATAATCGAGATATATATTACCAAGTAAATCTTATAATCAAAGTTTAAAAATAAACTCGAAAAAGTACCGAACACGGGAAAAAGAGATTTAATGCGACATACATAGGACACACAGAGCCAGTAGTATTACTAACAGTGCACAAACCAATTATATTGTAAATCGATGAATTTACGAGAGTTACAACACTTCGAACTCCGTTTTTACCGGCTTCAAAAGAAAGAGGAGGTTCTCAATTCGTCTATATTTTTTTTATTGATGTAAATCTTCGTATGGAAGGGATTTGAAATTTTGATCCGTGACCATTTTATGAGACGAAAAATGGTGGAGGGTTTACACTGTAGTGTTGGAAACACCAATCCTTAACGCATTTGTTTATCATTGTTGTCAAGAGATGGCACTGCCAATACTATGAACATGTTATCGTTTTGTTACCGAGAACTTTTTTTTACTATCATAGGAGGCAAACGAACATGCGGGTCACCTGTTGTTAAGCGATCACTGCCTTTCATAGACACTAGCAACCCCAGAGAAGTCGCAAGTGCGTTGCCAGCCTGTCTTTGGGGGAATGGAGAGAAAGGGAGAGAAGAGGCGAGGGGAGGGGAGATAGGTCTCCGGCGCTCTCACTGACTGACCGAAACGCAACAATGCAAGCACTGTTACTTCACGTCGGTTTTCTGTGTGATATGGTTGTAATTAATTTTAATTAAAATATATTCCAATCCGTTAGTGGTATCCGCCGCAAATTATGAACCCGTGAACGGTACGCGTTATAAAAGACGTCCACGACACATTTTTACCGACCCTACTGATAAAATAACGTCAGCGAACGATCAGTACCAGCCTGTCTGCTTACACAAAAAAGTGGAAGGGTTTTATTATTTTTACCTTATCGAACCGAAATAGTTTGGAAATTTTCCGATAAGAAATATATGTAAGAGTTGTTGAGATATGTATGCTTGGTACACAACAACTCATACATAAATGAATAGTTAGTTAGCCTAGGTTAGCTAAGATAGGTCGCGTATTGCATGTAACAGGTAACAGCCAAGCCGAGGTGTGCCGTGCACCCTTGAGCTAGTTGCCCAAATAAGATCGGCTGAGTACCTTAAGCGCTCGCCTTAGTAGTCCGGTGAAGATGTAAAGGCCTTGCAAGGCCAATAGAGTAGTCAGTTTGAGAAAAAAAATTACAATATGTTCCTGCCGTGAACACTCGGGGATTTTTATTTTAATCCAGTATAAGTGTAACTAACTACATCTGGGTTGAAATTTAGTGTATAATCCTCGTCTGATTGCCGAAGTTAAGCAACGTCGGGTGCGATCAGTGCCTGGGTTGGTGACCGCCTGGGAACATCACGTGACGTTGGTTCTTTGTTGTATTTTTTCTTTGTACATTTTGTGACGTGACTGACATGATACAAAGATTAGTGTATCTTTATGTTTCTTCACTTTGTGTTCGCTTCTATCTTGTCTTTGTGACGGACCCTGTTTTTTAATGCCGAATAAGTCTCAACAATATCAAATGCCTGGAAACTCTGACTAGACCTAATTGGAAGTAATCAGTTTGTTGTAACGGATCAACAGTGATGACCGTGAGCAAGAGGATTATTCATTGTTTTTGAAGGATTGGTTAGTTTTTCTTAAAGAATGATATCGAAGTCAAACTGTATATTTATTATAACCAAAGAACTATAGGGTTAATTTTAAGGTAAGATAGATAATTTGATTTGCTCTATGGTCGTCCTTAATAGTTTCCTATTTCCAGATTATTAGCAGGAAAAGGTAAGTTAAAATCTTAGATGCCATAAACACTGTACTCATTGCGTTACCCGGTTGACATATTTCCTCTGTTTTATTTGTATAAGTGTTCGTCCTACGGCTAAAAATCACTGCAGTATGACCAATAGAGACAAAGATTTGGACTCGTTAATATTATGCAAAAAAAACAATATCCATAATGAGTACCTACCGTTTCCCACAGTACTGTCACAGTATGAATATGAGAGAGAGTACGGAAACTACCCACAAACGCTCGGAAACTGCACACTCACACATATATGCGCATCGGCGAGAGGTTTTAAAAGATATTCTATGGACAGCACCGTGAAAACCGCTTAGGGGCATCGTGGATGCGCGTGTTTGCGTGAGTGTGTCGGTACGAGCGTTTCTACGTAGTTTCCGTACTGTCTCTTTAATATATACTGTGGTACTGTTTTATATACGTCTATGTGTATGTAGATTATCAATCTATACTACTACTAGCCTCTGCCCGCGACTTCGTTCGCGTGGAAAAGATACACTAACACGCAGCAGTTCTCAAAAGGAAAAACATCCCAATTTTGAAACATTTTTCATCAGTGCTCTAATTGGTCTTAACATAATGATGCCTATAACCATTCTTGATGAATGAGCTATATAACGCTGAAAGAATTATTCAAATCGGACCAGTAGTTCCTGAGATTACCCCCTACAACGTCACAACATCACAACGCCACAAACTTTACTTCTTTATAATATTAGTATAGAAGTATAGATTATAAAGATTTTATTTTGTGTTTGTAATAAATGAATTTAAAAAATACTCAATCGATTAAAAGCTACATAATCGCGAGTGAATCCGCGAGCAAAAGTTACTTGTAAATATAATTGAAAATTGTACACAAAACTAATCTAATGCAATCTGTTAATATTGAAAAAATTCTAAAAAAAAAAACAAATCTAGCGATGACTATTCTAATCATAAGATAATCTTATCAAGTGTTGATTCTCCACTTACGTACGTCTGTAATTTATATATAATTTTGATATATTACACCGAAAACATTTTCTTCGATAAAATACGCTATTCATATCACAAAACGTATTAAAAATCGTACGCTTAACATTCTTGTGATAAATAGGTGTACATTAAAATCTATACATTTTATAGGTTGTAGAGCCGAGCTGAAGTTTTAACTGGTTTTAACATTAATGGGTCGGCTCGTCAGGGACTACCATCCGACCCACACAAAACCGACGTGAAGTAACAGTTCTTGTATTATTGCGTTTTGTTCGGTCAGTGAGAGAGCCGGAGGCCCACCGCCCTCCCTTTCCCTTCCCTACCAAAATAGGCTGGCAACGCACTTGCAACTCCTCTGGTGTTGCTGGTGTCTATGGACGGTGGTGATAACTTAACATCAGGTGACCCACCTGTTCGTATGCCTGCAATGATATAAAAAATAACAGGTAACAACAAATAGTAATGTTTTCTGGTTAGTTTTTACTATGCAAAAGAACAGCGATATATTTTGAGTGTATATCTATATTTCCTTCTATGGCACGCTGAAGCCCATCCTAAACGGTTCGACGTACTTGAAACAGGGTTTCTTGTCTTTCTTTATTAATATATATACTTCTCTTCAAATTCAAAAAAATGTATCTCAATACATTTTGAAAACTTGTAGCGATATACCGACAATTTTTCATAGACCTATTCAGGCAACTTTAAGAATTATAAATAGCGATCAAATATACTTTCTTCTTGTTCAATTATGTTATGTGTTAGCAATTGATCATAATTAATCACTTGTACGTTCTTGTAATTGGATTTGTTTTATCCTTTTAAAAAGTACTAGCTTCTGCCCGTGACTTCGTCGGCGTAGAAGCTAATTAACACGCAGCGGAAGCTCTCAAAAAGAAACAAAAAAAAGATTTTGAAACATTCTTCATTGGTGCTCCGCTCCTATTGGTTTTAGCGTGTTGATACATACTTTATAGCTTCCTCGATAGATGAGCTATATAACATTGAAAGAATCTTTCGGACCAGTAATTCCTGAGATTAGCGCGTTCAACCAGACAAACAAACCCTCCAACTTAGTAATATTAGTGTAGATTACTACTCTACTCTCGTACTTAACTCCAGTCGTCATTCTAATTACAATTACTTCTGATAGAGTGAACCGATTTTAATGAAACAAAAACTAAGTTATTCTCGAGGATATGCTTTATGATTTCCTTGTGGTATGTTTGCGCTTTGTGGTTTTATTGTGAACCCGATATTTTATTGTAATCCGTGTTCAAACAAAAAAATTGACAGAAAGATATTAGATATGTCATGATTGAAATGTATTTTATTATTTATTTCGAGACAACCACAACAATTTTTTTTTTATGAAAATGGATAAGTAGAGACACGTTAGATACAAATCTATCTGCTGGTGTGTACCCAGCTGCCTCTCTATAAGTAGGAGCCCGGCGGCCACCTTTCGCCGGGCGGACCGTTGGGGCGGCTCTACAAGGTTGATTAGCTAGAACGATCCCTTGCCGCCCCAACAACACGGTTTGTCGGTACACCGTGGGGTTTTAGTCCGTGAGAGTCGGACATAGCCCATCCTCTCCCCCGGGAGGGTGGGTATCCATAATGGATTTCCCCAGGTAAAAAAAAAAAATATACAAATCTATCTAATACCTTTAAACGAGTAATTCTTGTATATTTTTATATTTGTATATATTCAGGATCTTGGAAATGACTTCAGCGATATCCGTGAAACTTAGTATGTAGGTTGTTTCGGAGACGATAAATCGATCTAGCTAGATTTGACTCATAGAAAACTTTTTTAACTGAGTTTTCAGGCAATGAAAAAATATACCTAGAATATAAAGGTTAATTTCGCGGCCGCTGTCAAAACATAAATAGCTCATATGGAAATGGCTGCTTCGAAAATCCATCTAAGCCGTCTGACAGCAAAAGAGATTTTTTTTTTTGATAAAAAATGCTAATGTTGTGATGTAAATCTAACAATTTATTTTCATTTAAAAATGTTTTTAAGGCTACGCTCGTCCAGATCCATCTTACTATATGTATAGTAGTAGATGAGCATTCTTTGAGAAGAACGTAGAACAAAATCAATCATATGATCTTATTTTACTAATAGTCATTTTTTTAATATAAAGCTTACTACAAACTACCTATTTCACAAACCTTAATCAAACCAAATCAACTATTAATTTATGTGTCTACAGTGGAAATTGATCTCGGGACCGTTGTGGTTTTAGCCAGACACCTTGAGAAAGGAGACGGTCGTTCTCAAGGTTAGCAGGGTTATTCTCTGACAGGATCGAAGTGACGTATGACCAAATAAATAAATTTCAATCAATCAACGTCACGGCAAAACTTAACTTTGATATATACCACGGGTTAATTACTCTATACAATTTTAAACACCTACAATTTAGTTAATTAATTTCTCCTGTTTCTATATTTTTAGGAACAGTGATTTAATTTAGGATTAGTTTGTATAATTATGAGCTTAGTTAATTTATTATTATATGGTAGGGTGCATTTATCACCTACTTAATTTCAAATTCAGAAGTTGAAATATCCTAATTAGATGTGGTGTGAATAATTGATATTATAATATTACCGAAAAATAAATTTATTTGGTAGGGGAAAAACGTATGAGGTCGCCTCATCGATGACCTCGATATGCTAGTGAAACGTAACCGACGTCCTCTACATACTAGTTAAATATTGCGCTTCTGCCAGATATTGTATGTACTCGACTGTATCGTCATAAGCTTGTTTGAATTTTTGGATGGGTAAAAAAATCTTGTAATTTCACCGATGCCGTCGACGTGCTCATGTAGACAGACTAGTGACGTATAGTTTAGTGGCCTATGTACTACGTATACACACATAATATGCTGTATTGAGATTGTGTAGGTGGTAGAACCATGTTGAAACTATAACTGGTTTCAGTATGAATGGGTCGGCTCGCCCCCGGTACTACAACCCGACCCACAGAAACACCGACGTGAAGTATCAGTGCTTGCATTGTTGCATTTCGTTCGGTCAGTGAGAGCGCCAAAGGCTCACCCCTCACCTTTTCCCTCTCCTTTTCCCTCTCCCTCTCCTTTTCCTTTCCTCCTCCCCCTCCCCCTACTTAGGCTGGTAACGCACTTAATACTCCTCTGGTGTTGCAAGTGTCTATAGACGGTGGCGATCACTAAACATCAGGTGACCCACCTGTTTGTTTACCTCCTATGATATAAAAAAGGCTGTTCTGCTGTTTGTTAATTAGTAGACTGCATAAAATTATGACTCGGAGTACCAATAGATATAAAACATTGCCTCACTGAGCGTGTTCTACCGTCTGTATCATGGAGAGTGTTCTGATGAGCTATTCAATCTGATTCCTTCCTCTCCTTTTCATAACCGTACCACGCGCGCTGGTCTTCGGAGTCACGGTTTTACGGTGAATCCTATCTGGGCACGAACTAAAAAGTTCGCTACGTCCTATCTTTGCCGTACCGTGAAGCTGTGGAACAATCTCCCGGCCAGTGTGCTTCCTCCTTCCTATGACATGGGGTCCTTCAAGCGCAACGTGAAGAGATACTTACGCAGGCCGGCATGACAGCGGTGACCGGCGATGGATAGTATGTCTCTCGGTGGTCGCCACTGTTTTTGGATTGTACTATGCTTACCATCAGGCAGTGTATAAAAATGTAAAAATTTAAAAAAAAAATCTGTCTGATGTTAATAATTTCAATTTACTTATTTTGAAATTTAAATATAAATGGATTGAAGTATGGAAAAACTACTGATTTAACTAATTTAATTGAAAACACTAAAGCTCGTCAATAGTTACTAATATCGTCTCGTAGTGGCCTCGAGTTTAAGACCGGGTTGAGACACGGTCCCAAACCTCTCCGTTCTATTTAGTGAAGACGACTCCCGCGAGGTCTTTTTGGTTTTTATGGCGGAAGTGGCTAAAATCGCTGGAGCAAGGAACAAATAGAGATGACAGAGTTAATGATGAGAAGATGCGTAAATAATATACGACAAGAAAGGGCAACTAAAGAAATTGCAAAATTGAAGGTATAGATGGTGGCAATGTATGTACATAGGAAGGAAAGATTGTAAGAAGTTAAGGAATGACTGTAGAAATTAAATAAATGTATAAGTTTTTGTATAAGACAATAAGAAGTGTAAGACAAAATGACAAAAATAAAATAGCTGTAAGAAAATAACGCAAAGAATTAGCCAATAAAATAGACGTTGATAAAGTATTATAATCTTGTAGAAATAAAATAAACACGCAACAAAGATCTCGGATGTACGTCTGAGGAACGGGGGCTAATAAAAAAAAAAGTTACTAAACAATTAAATAATAATTAAATCAGTTAACAAACAGAGGAGAAAAAGGTATTTGACTGATTTATCTCTACCATCCATATATATTATTTTAAAACGCATTTGTACACTGAATAAGAATAATATCCTTTTCAGGAAGTAGCTATAGTCGTATCACCGCACCGCTTCCTTCAGTTCGTATTTCCGAAGGACGCTATAAATTATTTTAAAACGCTGACGGCAATCCAATTGAGACTCTTAAAATAAGCGGGATCTCGAAGTACGGACGTAAAATAAAGCTGAGTATTAAATACCCTAATGATACATTGTTGCATCTAAAAGCGATTTTAGTATTGCTTTGATGACGTTATTTATCACAAGCATTAAAATTACTGTTAACATTTACTTAAAATATTAAATAAACGTTTCCCGATCATTTTGTACAGTCTCAAAAACATTGTACGTAACTTAGTAATCGCAAATTGATTTAACTGTATAAATAAGTTATAAAATATGATTGTGTTAAATACTAATTATTATGTTAAGGTGTACTTTAAGGTGTGAGTTGATCAGTACAAATATTTTGATGATTTGTAACAGCAAATGGTTAGAAACTTTGACGCATTTTTGCATTGAGTATAATTTTGTGATTCCGTAATAAATACATACTTTTTGTTCTGTTACCGAGAACGAAGCATAATACATCCTCCAATTAATTTAAGACTGGTGAAAATTATTTGAAATACCTAACTTCTTGCAGTAATTACAGGTTGTAAATATTTGAACAAGTCGGAAACGTATACTTCTTGGGACAACTATTGAAATTTTCCACTTTGTAATATGCATTATTTCGGAATAATATTTTTTTCTTTTATGCCACAATTTCCTTAAGTGTCATTTTCGTCACTCACAGACACTTTTTCAACGAAAAATAAACGTACATATATAAAACTCTAAACTTCCATACTTTTAAACCAGACACGAATAAAATTCAATACAATAAGATAGCTTTAAACATATACCATAACACATTCACCCGATTAGGCCTCCCACGGTAGCGGCTCAAGCCTAGGTTCGATCCCTCGGTAGAGAGCCCTTGAGTGCGTTGCTTGCGCGATACGGTGACACACAAATATACATCACCGCTACAACACTACACGATCATCCCCACACACGTGCACGCCTACACGCTTACACATGAAAGTGGAAGGGTTTACTTTTTTTTCCCTTATCGAACTGAAAAACTCTCAATTTTCCGATAATAAATATATGGAGGAGTTGTTGAGGTGTTTATGCTTGGTACACATATACGTTTCAACAACTCATACATATATGAATAGTTAGCTAGGTTAGCTAAGATAGGTCGCGATTTTGCATGCAACAGGCAACAGCCAAGCCGAGGTGTACCGTGCACCCTTGAGCTGGTTGCCAAGGTAAAATCGGCTGGTTGCCTTAAGCGCTCGCCTTAGTAGTCCGGTGAAGCTGTTAAGACCTTGCTGGGTCAATAGCGTAGTCATTTCGAAAAAAAAATATATACCATAATACAACGTTAACAAGCAATTCACAATTTTAAACAATTTTCCAAGATACAAAAGGTAATATTCATTCGAAAAGCTATGCAGGGTTATCCGTAACAAAAGATGCAGGATCCCGATTGACGTCATAGGGCGCGGGTCACTGTACGGTTTTATAGCATTTATGTACCAGGGATCTATGACGTAGGGTACTACGTAAGCCGTCTAGAGGTCTTGAATCTCTACCTGAAATTTAATGTGTAGACATTGTAAGTTACAGATATATTTTTCCTTTAAAATATAGAGTAAATAAAATATACACATACATTTAGGACTATCTGTGCCCGCGATTTCGTCCGCGTGGAACCTAATGTAAAAAACCGTGACTAATTAAATCATCTTAATGTATTAACTCCATTTACTTATCTACTTTTCTCTCTTACTTAAGTCGCGTCGCCAATAAAATTACAATACATTTTGATAGAGTGAACCGATTTTAATGAAACTACGACTAAATATTACACGAGGTATAACTTTATGATTTTCTTTGTAAGGTTTTATCGTAAACGCAATACTTTGATAGTGACGCGTGTTCAAACATACAGACAGAGACGGCTAAATAGACTTTTCTAAAAATAATTGAAATGCATTTTATTACTTATTTCAAGACACCTGCAATAACTCTTTTCACAGAAATCTAAAGAGTACAGACACGTTAAATTTACATTTTTATATATATTTAAAATGGACATATACCAGTATATTCCAAAAAGTCTTTATTATAGACTTGCTGACTCGTGCAACTTCGTCTGCATCAAATCGATTATCACCGGCTTCAATTGCATTTTTAAATACGATAAATCTTTAGAAACCCAATTGCAGCGTCATCTACCGTTTCCAATTATGAATCCAAACTATCCAAGCTCTCAAACTTATACCCAGTTGGCATCTGAGAAATACTTTTTATAATAAGCCTAAACCCGTTACATATTAAGTACAGTTTCGTTTACATGTATTTATCAACTGTCAACATTTTATGTGTTGATAATTACGCATAGCTCAGTTATAATGTGTTGGACTTTATACTGATCGACAATATAGTATAGATAGATTTATATACCACTAGCTGTTACCCGTGGCATCGCACGCGTTTTTTGAATATATTGAATAAATTTAAAATTGTTATTAGATGTGTAAATAACAATAATACTATTTCAAAAATATTTGTAAGTATGACACACACATCATCTTCAGTAACAGGTAACATGTACATTATATATGTGAATACTAATAGTGTATCGAATGCATAGCACATAGCTGGAACTTTAAACTACTATCTATGTATCACCCTCAGTGCTCACTTACACTATATAAGAAAGTAATGAAAATATTAAGCTATACGTTAACGAACAACATGTGTTAAATCTTTTATTATATAGATATAATATGTCCATATTGTTGATATAATTAATATACCTTGCTTTAATTTAAATCACATATAAACATATGACTTTCAGTTATATTTATTATTGGAGTCCGGTACAATGTACGTCACACGCGCATGTTTACAGTGAACAACATATTTTTGGTCAATTTCACACATACGAGTACACGAATAACAGTTCATCACAACATAGTGTCAACAAAGTCGTGTTCCACGTCTGTGTATACGTCTGTTCGCGATAAGATCAAAAACGCATCTTCATGCCGTTTTTACCAATATATAAAATGATTCTTGGGCAAGGTTTAGGTATACTTTGTCTTATTATCAGGGCGGGTATCGTCTGCTGAACCCGCTAGCTTAAAATGAAACAGCTAATTAGTTAGTTATTTGCCCGTAAAATTCTCGTTCAAATATTACTTGTAGTCCGTTGAAGCCGTTAAGACATTGCTAGGTCATTAGCGTAGTCATTTCTAAGAAAAAAAAAACTGTTTAAATAGGTCCAGCCGCTTCGAAGATTACCCCGAAAACAAATAAACAAACAGACATCGACATAATTAAAAAAAATGTTATATTTGTAGCACCGCAGATATATGTATTCATCAAAAAGTATTTATTTTAATATTATATATACACACTTTATTCTTATAATACATAATATATCACAAACCAAAAATTGGGAACAAAACTAACGTAGAATAAACTTTTTAAGGAGTTTTTGGCGGGATTTCAGTCTGTCATGTAGGGGATTTTATATTTTATCCATAATCTTGTGTTATCTGTCTCTATATTGTGTTAAATTGGTGACGTTTTATGTAATATGGTTTTTCTATCGTGCATAAGTGAAATGAATGAAAAATATTACCACAGAGCATGTATTCTGGGGTCTTGAAAATTAAGAAGATAAAAATGTACGAAATATTATATAGAAGATTTGGCGGCTATACCTTTACATTAACTTAGACATAGAAGAAAACTGGGTAGAGAATACATAAGAACTACCTATAATGACAACTTCAGAATTGGCAGTATGGATTAATGTCTTCGCCTGTCTTATTAGATGAATATTATTACTACTAAACTTTTAGAATAGATACACAGAATAGACTTTAAAAATGTTTGCGATAGCAACGTACTACGTATAATAAAAAAGTGGAAGTAAAAATAACGTAGAATAAACTTTTGAACAGGAACGTGAAATAAACCCTGATAATATTTCCGATAGAGTGTTATCATGTTACCATGGCAACGCATATAATACTGACACTGACACATAGCGGATGCTCTAAAAATAGCCTGATTTTGAGACATTCTTCATTAGTGCTCCGCTCCTATTAGTTTTAACGTGACGATAGGTAGCCTATAGTCATCCTCGATAAATGAGCTATCTAACACTAATAGAAACTTTCAAATCGGACCGATAGTTCTTGAGATTAGCGCGTTTAACCAAACAAACAAACAAACTCTTCAGCTTTATAATATTAGTATAGATTTACTATATTTTTTAAACAAAACAATCGCTATTTCTGAAATCACATGTAATGAATAATTTGACTTACAATAATATATTTTGTAAAATTACTTAATTAAAACGTAATATACAATTGTCAACATTAAGTATTAAATGTCAAAAAAAACTTTAGCTATTTCCAGATTTCGGATGTAGACTTGATTTCCTCGAGTTGTGTAGGTCCCGCATCATTTTATAGCTACTGTGTAATTTAGTTTCAGCAAGTTATTATTGGTTTGTTGTAGTTATAGCGGCTCTGAATATATTAAACATTAATGGGAGAGAGCGTGCGATGAAGTATATTAGGAAAATCAATATTACCTCTATCTGTTACAGGAATAGCACTATTTTATTTAATTGTTCTAAGTAAAATATATGGCTAGGCTTTATAAAATAATATGTATTTTTGCTTTGAGTAAACTTAGTCAAATGAGCGCTTATATCATACAAGCGTTTGCTCGGGGCTTTGCTTGTGTTTGTATTGATATGAACTTACGCTCGGGATCAGTGTCTTTTAAAATTAAAGTTACACTATGTCGTTTCATAAATTTTGCTAAAGTGTATAGAAAAGTTCATGATAATCGGTTAATTACATAGTACAACAGACAAACAAACTCATACTCATTTTTATAATTTGAGGCAGAATTTACAGTCGGTGTTAACTTTTTAATTGTGTATGCAATAGTGACAGTGACTATTTCTAATATGAGAAATTTATAAGATCAATATTAAAAATACATTTTTTTTAATTATGTTTGTATAAGTGTAACCTTTTTTTTTCTTGAACTGATTACCCTATTGGCCTCACTAGGCCTTCACAGCTTCACCGAACTACTAGGGTAACCTTATACACGCCATTGCGATATATGAACCTCCATAACCATAGGAACAAATATAAAACTTTGTAGTTCGGTGATTTTTTTTCCTCTAACTGACTAAGCTATTGACCTAGCAAGGCCTCGAGAAAAAAACTTATTTTTGTGAATCGCTACTCCTAAGAGATAAGTGATTTAAGATTTGTTATCATATTAACAAAGAAATAATGACGAAATCTTCCATTAACATTAATGTGTTAATTCTGTCAATATTAAAAAAAGCATATTAAACGAAGAGGCGGGTCACCTGATCATCACCGTCCATAGACACTTGCAACATCAGGAAAGTCGTAAGTGCGTTGCCAGCCTGTGTTTAGGGAGACGAGGAGAAGAGTAAATGGAAGTGGGCTTCCAGCGCTCTCACTGACCGAACGAAACGCAACAATGCAAGCACTGTTATTTTATCGGTTTTCTATGAGAGGGTGGTACTACCCCGGACGAGACGACCCATTCATGCAGAAACCAGTAAAAGCTTCAGCGTGGCTCTACCACCTACATAAACCTACTTCATTTATCGTAGATTTTTGAAAACAAACTTATCACATTCCCATATATTTTTTCAATTTCTTTCATACAAGGCTCGTCCAAGAAGAATTAAACAATGTAGTCGTTTAGAAGTGATGCACGTACATACATTCGACAATTGATTTTATTTATATAGATAACAAATTATGTGATGACATTTACTCTACAAGATCACGAAGTCGTTGTTTGGACATATAATATTAATTAGTTAATTGACCGAGAGTGGTGCGCGACCGACGGACGACAGTGTCCGAACACGGTCCAATTAATACAATTAAACCGGGTACAAACATTCATTAATTAAATTACTCGATGCGATAAAACTCACCCTTTATTTTCATCGTACATATATCGGATATTAATAGCAAATTGATTTTGTCGGGTAGGTTCACATTGTGGAATGGTACAGTAGCGAGTACCTCTACAAAGGTAATGTTGTTGAATTTGATAGAACTTATTCATTTTATGGTCAAGACGATCCGTTGTGTGAGTTATTGTGTTATAATCTTTCTAATCTAATACCTTTAAACGAGTAATTCTTGTTTATTTTTATATCGTTATATATTTAGGATCTCGAAAACGGCGTCAGCGATTTCCGTGAAACTTAGTATGCATGTGGTTTCGGGGATGACAAATCGATCTAGCTAGATTTCATTCATAGAAAACATTTCTTATCTTAGTTTTCAGGCAATGAAAAAATATAGATAGAATATAAAGGTAAATTCCGCCGCCGCTGTCCAAACACAAATAGCTCAGATGGAAATCGGCCGCTTCGAAAATCTGCCTAGCCCCAGTTCTAATCCGAGTGACAGGAAAAGATATATCTTTTATTAATATTTTTTTTAATGAAAATGCTAATTTTCGTGAGGCAAACTTAACAGTTTATTTTAATTTAAAAATGTTTTTAAGAGCCGAGCTAGGCTCGTCGTCCATGTACCTAATAGTAAATTGATTTTGTCCTGTAGGTTCAACTGTGGAATGGTTAACTAACGAGTACCACTTCAAAGGTAATCTTATTTAATCAATAATTCTATACTAATATTATAAAGAGGTAAAGTTTGTTGTAAGTAGTCCGGTGAAGCTGTTAAGACCTTGCTGGGTCAATAACGTAGTCAGTTCGAAAAAAAAAGTAAAGTTTGTGAGTTAATGATGTTGTAGGTGGTAATCTCAGGAACTACTGGTCCGATTTGATTAATTATTTCAGTGTTATATAGCTTATTTATCGAGGAAGGTTATAGGCTATATATCATCACGCTAAGACCAATATAAGCGGAGCACCAATGAAAAATGTTTCAAAATCGCGCTTTTTTTCCTCTTGAGAGCTTCCGCTGCGTGCTAGCGTTAGCCCAAAGTAACTATTTCACGCAAACGAAGTCGCGGGCAGAGGCTAGTCTGGTATAAACTTATTCATTTTATGGTCATGATGGTTCGTTATGAAAGTTGTTGTGTTATAATATATCTTATGTGATAAATCATTTGCTGGCGTTTAATAAAGCGTTTGCAAACATATAACTATAGCGCTATTCACATTTATAACAGGATCACAAATCCGCAGTAATAAGTCAGTGTTTAACACATCCAACATCCACAACCAACTTATTAAAAACTCAGGACCGATCAAGGCCTTAGTTATTTAAATCCCGCGTATTCTATCATCAAAATATTTTTTATGTTAACAGGAAAAGACAAAAAAAAAACTTTACACACAAATCATCTTTGTAAACAATGTTATTTATTTACTTTCCTTCTCCTGCGTCTGCGCAGCATAATACTGCGTTCCCACTTTAAAGGAATAAAACAAAAAAAATGATCGAAACGAATCCAATAGCTTTTCCTTTATTATTTTGTTTATTCAAAATATACTGTTGAGGTTAATGGGAAAACTAATACCAGGTAATATAGAGATGTGTAGAATAAAAAAATAAACATTTCTAATTTATTTATTCTTCTCTAATCTTTAAATGCATAAAATTAGGTACTTATTAATAAAATATCACAAAAAATCTGTTTAATATTTTACTTCATAGATAATAATGCTATATTTTAATTATCTATTTCGTAATAGAAACACATTAGTGTCATCTATAGAGGTTAATAATTAACGTCTAGAGAATACCCGTGAATTTCCAAACCTTATAGCTTCAATATAGAATATTATTTTTATTTACAAATTACAATGCATATATTATAGACGTATATTATATAAATAAGCCGTAAAATACCAGGTAACAATAATATAATAGTTCATAAAAACGAACTGTTTGTGATTAATATAAAAAACAACAATGATTGTTTAGGAACAAAAAAAAAGTATCTATTGTTTTACGAAATTATATGAATTAGGTGGATGTTACTAAAATTCTATTGTATGTAACTGTGAAGATCAAACTGCAATCAAAGTAAAGCAAATTATAATCATTAAAAGTACTGTCCCCTCAATCTTTTTGGTAGCTCTGAATACAATACACTCTGAAGTACAAAACATAGTTAAATTTTATGATAGGATTTTAAAATTGGTAGTATTTTATCCTCAAGTTGTCTTAATGTTATGCATATAATATAATACCTAGTTATAACTAAATTTGTCTTCTTCGCATATATGTTCAGAGCGTCAGTTTTATATGTAAATATCACAACGAAATTTAAAAATAGAAAACTGTAATTAATGAATTGATGTAGTAAATAAAATACATAAGAAAAGCCACAGTTTGCGTCATCGACGCGACGTAATATCCATACATAATACAACTGTTGCCGAACCAACCCACGCCGTCTTCAAATCGGATTACCTTGCATAATGGGGCTTAATCAAAGGTCAAAGGTCAGGAGGAAAAATGAAATTAATGGAAGGGCAAAATAATAACATCTTATTGTATTGTCGTTTGAAATTGAATTTGGAATGAGACAGGCTCTCAAAATTATTCTTCTGATACGTAATTACATGATTCTTGAACTAAATGAAGGCTAAGTAATACAACTTAATTAAACCTGTGATTATTCTTTTTTCTACAGAGTATCTTCGAAAGCTCCAATAATTACTTTAGTAATAAGTATATTGATTTTAATTTATGTGTATATTTGAGTGACCGGACGTATTTTGATAAAAAAAAACGTCTTGCAGTAATTTCAGATATATAGGCTATTTATATGTAAGAAAATGTATATTTCAAAATCGATAATGTGATGAAGATCCATTATAGATCGTCCCTATCTATAGTAGTTTTCGACTTGGAGTGGCTATCTACGTTATTTATAACTTTATCGAAATTCTAAAGGGTGGTCAAACATGGTCAAACGTCAATTTACAATGGTCACTTGTTAAAGTTAGGAATTTTTGAATTTTGGACAAAATCATCCCCTTGTGTTAGGGGTAAGTCGATGTTCTAAGGGTGGTTAAACGAAAATAATTGGTGTTCAAACATGGTCAAAAAGTGGTCAGTCCTCATACTAATTTTCGTAAAGTTATCTCAAAGTGGGGAGCCAACTTCACGGAGCTCAAAATCGGGATACTTTTTCATTTTCAGAACTGCTGCGTTTTAGTGTATCTATTCCACACGAACGAAGTCGCGGGCAGAGGCTAGTGTTTTATATATTCGGTGCGCGAGTGGTCTGATCAAGTAAGTTTTCTTCTTATACTTTTTCATGTTTTGAGTGCAGTGCAATGATTCAGTGGGTTGTGTATACAGACACCGCGCTAATAGATGTAAGTTCGAATCTCTACATTGAACCGGAGCTTTCCGTGAATGAAAACATCATTATAAAACCAAACAATGATGGCAGGATTTTAAAATGTCCGCCTGGTTATCTATCATCTTCAAGTTAAGAATCTGTCGTTAGGCGTGTCTAGTTGTTCCTTACATTTGACAGTCTTTACCCTCTCGAGGTCTTCGTCATATTAGATCACATCGTTTCTTAATATCAAGAATGAATGTGGTAAACAAATCCTATATTAAATGAATGAAATATCAATTCAAGAAGGATATGGGATACATGTCATTAAAGCTTTTCTGTAAGGGCTAAGTTGTAATAAAAAAACAAATATAGAAGACAAAAGAAAGTCCTTATAAGAGAGAAATACGTAGTACCCGTGGATTACTAGAAGTTTTTTTTAGACGAAGTGAGTGTACCAAGTGATCCGCTAGTCAATTGTGACAACAAATTATTAGGTAGTAAAAAGGTTATTGTCTGACACAATAAGTTGTACTATTTATCTTTGTCTAATTGAAAAAAAAAGTAAAATCTACATACGTTGCTAATAGAACAAATAATAACAACAATAATAAACACTAGCACTGTTAGTTAAAATACTATTAAAATACTTTCAAAAATAAGTATATTAGCATTTGTAAAATACCTTTATATAAATGTTAATATGTTGTATTAAATTTTGTAGATATCGTTGTGCGTTTTAATATATTTAAGAGAACTTTTGAATAATATAATAACATGGGATTGTTGTAGATAAATAAGCATGTAAAAAGGAAGGTGAGTTTAATATTTATTGTACAGCTTTGTTACAGCAGCGCGGTGGTATCAATTCCACAAAGCGCCTGCGAGTAACATTACACTAAATAAAATGTGAGCCCATCCCTAATGCCAAGATGTTTTCGCATCTTTAAGCGACTATACGTCCTCTGTTTACGTGACTGTAATGAATAATAAATCCCTTTGGGTTCCAAATTGAAATACCAGAGGCAGTGAGAGCAACTGGGTAAAGTGCGATTTCAAATATATCATCGATATATCTATTTTTGTCGCAAAGCAATAGTGTGGTAGGAGATGAAGATTTTGTACATCTAGTTCGTGATAACCGTACACCTCGCCGGTTGGAACAATCATTACAGCTTAGGTCACGTTGCGAAATCGAGAGTAATGGTAGACATTATAGATCTCTATCTGGCAAGTTCGCGACCATTATGTATACCGAAACTGGGCAAAGTGCGACTCAAATATATCATCGACATATCTATTTCTGTCGCAAAGTAATAGAGGCTGGCAGGAGACGAAGATGTTATACATCTAGTTCGTGATTACCGTATACCGGTTGGAAGAGTCAATACAGCTTAGGTCACGTTCCGGAATCAAGAGGGATGGTAGAGATTATAGATCTCTATCTGTCAAGTTCGCGACCATTATGTACACCAGTCATAGTGATTCTTGGTAAATGTATTACAGTATAATCTCACTAATCCAGCACTATTTCAAAAGATTAGGGTGCCGGATTATTGGAATGTTCGGATTAATGGGTTATAGTGAAAAAGTCACAAGTAATGAATAAAATAAAGCATTTATAGAGGGAATAAATGTGTGTAATGTATTAAATTAACATGTGAATATAATTTACATAGTTTTAAAATATGTCATCCTTAATTGAGGTCTGCTTTTGTACAACTTGTAGTCCTTACTTAAAAACCTTTTCTCCCATGTTGCGAATAATTATTGCCGAATTATTGGACATTCCGATATATCGAAGTGACGGATTATTGAGATTACATTGTGCTATTATTATTAATTTTGGTGTCATGCGAATAATATAGTACATAGAACATGGATTTACATATATAACAAACTATTTCTATAAACATTATTTATTCTTTCAGTTTTCTATGGTACTTCTTTCGACATAGTATTTATAATCAATTAAATACTCTCTAGTTAAAGCGCTCAGCCGAAGTGAGTATGTAATATAATTACTTTTTTAATGTATAACAGCCACTTTTTATTACCCGACCACACAGACAAGTTAATGTTTTCCGCGTATATGTACATATTATAATTATAGCTCGCTGCTCTATTACTTCATAATTCGGATCCATAACGGGCAAGCAAAAATGTCTTAATCTGTTAATAGCCCCTTCGACCCTACTAGCGACTTCGTCCGCGTTGAATAGATTATTTTGGGCTAACTCTAACACGAAGCGGAAACTCTGAAGTGGAAAAAAACCCCGATTTTTAAACATTATTCATTGGTGCTCCGCTCATATTGGTCTTAGCGTGATGATATATAACCTATTTAAGGATGATGGCCATTAATAAAATAGAAGCGATGAATAAAAATGGTTATTTTACGTTAGGTTTTACAGTTTACTCGACGAGTACCTGTAAGTGAATTTCATTTAGTGCACCCGATTAGGCCTCCCACGGCAGCGACTCAAGCCTAGGTTCGATCCCTCGGTAGGGAGCCCTTGAGTGCGTTGCTTGCGCGATACGGTGACACACAAATATATATCACCGCTACAACACTACACGATGACCCCCACACACGTGCACGCTACACGCTTACACATGAAAGTGGAAGGATTTAATTTTTTTTCCTTATCGAACTGAAAAACTCTCAATTTTCCGATAATAAATATATGGAGGAGTTGTTGAGGCGTGTATGCTTGGTACACATACGTCTCAACACCTCATACATATATGAATAGTTAGCTAGGTTAGCTAAGATAGGTCGCGATTTTGCATGCAACAGGCAACAGCCAAGCCGAGGTGTGCAGTGCACCCTTGAGCTGGTTGCCAAAATAAAATCGGCTAAGTGTCTTAAGCGCTCGCCTTAGTGGTCCGGTGAAGCTGTTAAGACCTTGCTGGGTAAATAGCGTAGTCATTTAAAAAAAATCATTTAGTAAGTCATTAATATGATTTTTAACGAATGAGAATGTAAGTGTATTATATTTTAAATTCTCTATTCCAATAAATTACTAAATCGAGACATAAATAGCATCCTTTGTACACGAAATGTATATTATTAGACACGCGTATCGTATCTATGATGTTAACTGTCTATTGTTTTGCCAGTTTAGTTTGATATGGTGTCTACTTTGAAACTATGATATGTCACAATAGAACAGTATTACCAGTCCTGAATCAACAGTGATGTATTTTACACCAACATTATTCGACGACAAGTATCGACAACTAATGTGACGCCTTTTGTACTAAAATTCGATTTTGGACTGTCTTTTCATTGTAGTCTGTCATATGTAAAATATGCATATTATATACATGTTAGTAATTTCAACGGAGCTATTTAAAAATACAAAATTTAGTTAAATAGCATTTAAAAACAACAGTCTCATTCTTTAAATGTAAATCTGTGTATTCTAAGATAATTGTAACTTATTACAAAGTGTCCTCCCATATCGGGTTTTCTTGAAGAAAATATATAGATATCTGATATTGATTTTACGATGTTAGCTCAGTATAGTATTAATAAGGAATCAGTCTAGATTATTTTTAACTAGCCACAGTCCAAGACTTCGTTCGCGTGGAATAGATAGTTTGGGCTACCGCTAACACGCAGCGGGAGCTCTCAAGAGAAAAAAACATCCGATTTTTAAACATTCTTGATTGGTGCTCCGCTCCAGTTGGTCTTAGCGTGATTACGTATACCATCCTCGATAAATGAGCTATATAACACTCAAAGAATTTTTCAAATCGGACCAAGTAGTTCCTGAGATTACCCCCTACAACGTCACAGACTTTTCCTTTTTATAATATTAGTATAGATTAAAACAATGATTTATTGAGAAAGATATGTATGTATGTTACTGACATTAAATACAATTATGTAATAGCTTTCAATAAAAAAACGTACTTGCTATAATAGATAAAATTAGGATAGAAAGACCGCACAAATATACATATACATTGTAACTAAGAATGATCTAGAAATTCCTTAGTTTCGTTTAAAAATCATATCTATATCGTCTATCATAAACTTTAAATTAATATCTACAATGAACAATAATGACGTCATAAGAAAGAAAATATCTAACATATCCAAACCTTTATTGATATCTGACTCTGTTTACGTTATTTCAATAACCAATTGATAAACTCATTGTTGCTACGATACGGTCTTATATCTATACTAATATTATAAAGAGGTTAAGTTTGTGACGTTGTGACGTTGTAGGGGGTAATCTTAGGAACTAATGGTCCGATTTGAAAAATTCTTTCAATGTTATTATATAGCTCAGTTATCGAGGATGGTCATAGGCTATATCATCAAGCTAAGACCTATAGGAGCGGAGCACCAATGAAAAATGTTTAAAAATACTTTTTTTTTATTCTTGAGAGTTCCCGTTCCGTGTTAGCGTTAGCCCAAAGTAATTATTACACGCGAACGAAGTCCCGGGCAGAGGATAGTATTATTATAAATAAATACTTCCTTTACAAGACCTCATATGAAAAATGTTTTACAGAACTCGAGTCCAGAATCGAACTTAAAATTATAGTGCCCATGTTTTTTAAATTATTATTTATACAGTGGAGATGTTAAATATTTGGGCCAAAGTACGTTTCCTTATAACTCCAGCTTACCAAAGAATAATTAATATAAACAGATTTTCTTGACTTTTGATGTAAAACATCTATAGAGCGAAGGGTAAATAAACCTGATTGTTGACGTGGCGACGCAAACACGAACTTGCACTATTAACGAAATACTCAAGACATTACCAACCCTATTAGTATAAACATAAGATTCAAACTGTTTTGTCGACCACTAATAGGTAAATTTTTATCTCAATTGACACATTATTTCAGTTAAACTATGAACCGGAATTACTGAACATGCTCGAATAGATATACAACGTAATTGTTTATCAAGATATATTTTATTTTGTACGCTTAATAGTTCGTTCTCCTCATAGAGATAAATTTAAACGACGCTCGACCTCGATACATGAAAGACTTAAATTTAATTTGATGACGTCGCAAACGTTGCTCGCACTTAATGAAAAATCAATAAGTCCAAGTATCGTTCTCTAGTTGTGAGCACAGAAGTAATAAACTTCAAAGAAACGGGTTTCCTATTATTACTAGCTTCGCCCGAGTCTTCGCAAGCGTTTGTTATTATTTGTTGTATTCTTCATGTTCAGATATCTAGGCATGGCAATATTCACAATTGGTTGAAGGGTATAAAACTTGATTCGTTCCAGCGCCGTCTAGTGAAGAATTGTAGTAAAATGGATGGAATAGAAATCTTATCATTCACAAAACATTTAAGTGTAGACTTTCATGCCCATTTGTCAAAAGGAGTTTAACGAAACCAAATATACTGTAATTGATTTTCATATACGTACTAGCTGTTACTCGCGACTTCGACCACGTAGAATTTAACAAACATTCTTGTTCAGTGAACACTACTTCTTTAGTTTTTTTTTTTAACTTTATTTCTGGCAATTAATCTTTCCGATTATTACTGCCATTGTCACGTATTCAATAATATTATAAGCGTCGTATGATCACTTCAATATTGCGCCGTGTGAGTCAATATTCTAACAAGATCGTGGATCCCTTGTTAGAACCTTTCAGGGAGTTTTCGTGGCATCTCAGAATTTCATACTCCGTGGTATTATTTTCAATTCACTTTACTTATGCACAGTAAACTAACTACATTACGTAAAACACCACCAAATGTACAAAATATAGAGTCCAATAACACAAGATTATGAATAAAATATAAAATCCACTACATGACAGACTAAAATCCCGTCAAAAACTCAAGTTGTTATTGTAATAATAAAAACAGACACTTCAATTTTATGTATAAGCAGGTCTCTAAAAATAGACGAAACTTTGAAGCTTTATGAGAAAATCAATGTTGTAGGTGGTTTACAAAGAAAATACACTCTTAGCTCAATATTTTAATATATTTATAACTTAAAGCAGACTTAGGTACCTTAATTCAGATATATCGTAAATAATTCAATATCTGTTAGCGATATCTATTTCAGAATTTATTATATCATCCACGCGTTTACTAAGAAGCGTATTATGATTTCTGAGACAAAAATAAACATAGTATATTGAATTTGCTTTCAGTTACCATATTATAAAGATAGAAATATCTTATATTACACAATAATATAATACCTAATAACCTATTATTTGTCAATAGAAACTTGGATAGCAAATAGAATATGAACATTATCATTCTGGACTCTTAAAACTAAAAAGAAATGTTATATACAGGGTTTTTTGGGGAGCACGCAGGGCCAAATTTTTTTAAGTACAAAAATTGCCATAAAAGTGAAAATAATTAGTTTGGAAAAAAAAACAATCTTTACAAAAATTGTTAGATTTTTTTTATAGGTCAATTATCCAAATATAAAATCTTATGTACCCAGAACTGTTGAACAATTACCGCATCGCACTGTGGTTTTACCCTGTAGTTGGAGGTCGTAATGGACTTATAATTTTCGAAAATTAGCATACCACAAAAAATAAATGACATAAAAAGGTCAGGTTATATGAATTACTGGCATACAATAAAATATCTTACTACATATTAAAACTACTTGCTAGCCTCGGATTCGCACTAGTGTTCTAAGAAAATTAGACCAAATCTTCCTTTTATAGCATGATCATGAAATTAAATGAAATGGCAACTGAACAACTAACGTCAATCTGAATATCTCCCTACTGTTTTGTAGCAGTTGTACTAATATATAAAGCTGAAGAGTTTGCCAGAAGAGTTTAGCCAGTTTTACATAAATACTCATTTTTATTAAATACAAAAAATGAATTAGGCGCAGGCGAGGTGTGTTTGGCGGCATTTAACAAAGGGCGCTAGGTCGTCGGCGCTCGCCGCGTAGCACTAATAGAACGAGTGACCGACAAAACAATTTAAGTCTTACGTTCATACATATAGGGTTGCAAATATTTTTGAGTATTTCGTTAATAGTACAAAATTCGTGTTTTACGTCGCCACGCCAAATCAATCAAATCAAATAATTATCCTAATAGACACAGTCGCTGTGAAGTGATGCGATTACAAATACATTTGGCAAATTATTTTTATTTATATCCATTATATGTTTAGGTTATAAGCAACACGATTATAATTATTACTAAATAAAATATTTTTTACAAAATGATATAAATTGCTGTTGTTGGCAATAAAGTCATATTTATTTAGAAAGTGAGGTTTGCAACATGCGAAAATAGAAATTTGTGTGAAATTTTCGAGCTATAGACGTAATGTAAACACGTGGTGTATAAATAAGGCCACGGACACACCGGCTACGAGATAGCGATTTAGTATAAACACAAGACGTGTATGTATGTCAATACACCGTTGCTGAATCATCGACATCAAATAGAATTTTAACGGCTCGTGTATGTAAATATACTATTATTATAGCATTTTCACGAATCAAAGTAAATGGGATATTGTCCTTGCTATTATTTCATTATGCCGTTATTAAAATTCTATAATATCTCCAGTAATTCTTAAATGAAATCCAATTTAATTAGTATATTGCGTATTGCATACATATCCTTTACCTACCTTTTACACACACGATAGAGACAGTCCTCGTCAATCTTTTTGACCGCTCTGAATATAGCCGTAAGTTCGGGCTTGCGTCTAATATCGCGGTGTACTAACAAGCAACACTTAGCGATAATTATCTCAAGATATACTTTATCTGTAAAATGAAAATACAGTTCCTTTGAGGCTTAATCACATCAAAACTACTGAACTTGTTTTAGATGATTTTTCGCGAATGTTTCAATTCAAGTAACTGGTTCTTTTTTTGGCTTCGATTAACCTTTTGTCATTTTTTTATGCCTAACGAAGCGGACTGAAGTCAGTATATAGTTTATAGTGTTAATTAATTATATAGCCAAATTACACAATAAACGACATTACTTTTAAAAATATGTGACATATAATTTTGTAAATCATTATTCGTACAATTATTACCAATCGTCAGATCTGTTCGGTATATCGATGATTATGTTAATGCCCTACGTGCACTGTTGTAGTTTTACTAAAAAAGTTTTAATTATATGATAGAATACATTGTCGAATTAGAAACGTCTGAATAAATTTACGTAAGAACATAATTCCATTAGCAAGAGTAACAATAAATCTTTCGATCAATACAAAAGCATTAACCCTGTGACCTTTACACTTACTTTGTGTCGAAAGAACATCTATTATTTGAATATTAACACAAATCGGTCAATAACATTATTGTAATAATAAAAGTTTATGATTTAAAATGTATATTTAAGAAACGATTTACAATTGTTCTAGTAGATTTGAATTAGATAAATCTCTATAATATCGATCGAAATCAAACTGTTTATATATTTTGGTCAAATAAAAATTGTTGACTTTTTTATATCTAAATCGACACAAATCGAGTGATGAAAATTTTCTTCGCTTATACGTTAACTAGAAGTGCAAGTTTACTCGCTTTTAATATTGAACATGTTGAAATGCCAATTATGTAAGCTTAAAAAAGTACCCTACTTGGTACGACTGTTCTGATAAGGGGCCAACTACGCGGTTGTATTGTGCGATGTGATACCTCGCTGACATAGGCATTCACAGTTCGGCTCTTCTCAGTTTTCTTCAGCCGGACAGCCCACCCTCGAACCCGATACCTCAGCCATTAGTCCAGCTTTATTTCGTTCTTGTTTAGCGTAATTTATGGTCTAAATTTGTATGATAATTGTAGCGCTTTTAAAAATTGTAGTGCTTTTAAAGATTGTAGATTGAAGATAAATAATTTATGACTTTCCTCAATAATTATGTTATAAAATGCAAAAAGAATATTTTAAATTTTCTAAAAATTGTGAGAAGATAATGCATTTAAAATTTCAAACAAACAAAACAAAAAAACGAACCATACCTTGTGGTTTCAAATATTTATAATTTAATATGTAACCAATAGAAGTACGTTGATAAACGAAAGTTTTCTGTTATATCGCGTAACATATAATAAAAGTAAAATATTTTCTGTATAATCTGAAGTATCTCAGACATATATCCTTTCAATTTGCGAGATAACACGACGGAGTCTGGGCATAACGAAATTCAATATATTCGTTGGCGCTTTAATCCTGATTCAGTTATGTCATAAAACAACAAGGCTCAAGAAGAATATTATTTTTACAACACATTCTTTTTGACAGCAAAAAAAGTTTACATGGTAAATTTCTACTTATCTTTCAAGTTTTAAAATCAATTATAATTGTTAATATTGTTATCTTCCTTATACTCAATTTTACAATCACCATGGACACGTTTCACGAAACGTGACAGTGTTATATATGTTCGTGACGTTCGCAAAACTTTAATAGGACGTGATGTTTGTATTTTGCTTTAATTAAACTGTTTTGTGTACTTTGTATTCTACGAACAAACATCTAAAAGTTGCGCTAAATGACTAATACCGCTTATATTTAAGCTGAAACACATAATTTCAAGTATTACTCAAGGTAAGTATATAAATTACTTTAATATATATACTATCCTCAGTCACGTATTTTTTGCAAACCATTTACAGAGGTAGTTATTTCAAAATAAAACAAGTTTTATGCTTAAACACTATCTAGGTCAAGTTGATTCTATAAACCTTTAACTGTTTTTTTATAATTACTCGATACATTTACTGGACTGTAACTAATTGTATATCAAGTATCAAGATGAACATAGTCTTGAAACCGGTCACCGAACGAAATGTCGAAAATTAAGATATACCAATATTAATATACATATTAGCTAATAACCATACCTTTATATTCTCTACTAGCTTCGGCCGTGGTTTTACTTATGTATTCTTTTCACCAAACTCCGCCTCCGATAAACATCTCCAGATGACACGGCCTGCTCGTACTATTATTATATTATTTTTTCTAAACTATCTATCTAATACCTTTAAACGAGCAATTCTTGTATATATTTATATTGTTATATATTCAGGATCTCGGAAACGACGTCAGCTATTTCCGTGAAACTTAGTATGTAGGTGGTTTCGGGGATGACAAATCGCTAGATAGAATCTAGTTTAGCGTATGTGTAGTTAATCGTTTGATCACAAGCTCGCCTAATGGTAAACGATGTGATCGTAGATGGTTTTGGTTTCCTTCTATTGCTTCCAGCACTCACCTATAAGTATTTGGAAATAAATCTTCAACTCGAGAGTGGTAGTGCCCAATAACCATTATATGATTTCATTACATATATTCTTTTAATAATAACCAGCTGACCCGTGGAACTTCTGCATCAAATCGGTTATTACCGGTTTCAATTGTATTTTTAATCCCAAGAAGTTTTAATAAACTATCAAACTATCAAAGGACTCGCTCAAACATATACCTAGTTGGCATGTGAGAAATCTTTTAAAATAAGCCTAGAACCCGTTCGCAGCATCGCCTATAGGGTCTAATTAAGATAAAAACTAACCTACATATATAAGCAGTAATGTAAAAAAGAAAAATAAGAAAATGAAATATAGCTTAAATTTGTAGCTAAGCTGTATGCTATATAATATAGTACAAAGAAAAATTTACCTAAGTTTGTCAAGAATTTCATTAACTACAATTTTTTTAATTTCGTCCGTTATCCTAGAGAATCCTTTGCGTTTTATGGGCCAAAAAATATTTTAGATGTAACTTTCTCACTGTGTGAAGTTTCGTCAAAATTGATTTAATACTTTCATAGTGATACGTGTTCACAGGAACAGGTACACAGACAAAAATTGTATAAGGATTATTTTTGGCTTCTATATCGATAACAAAGTCTACTGCGATTATAATTTTTTTTAATATTTAATGTACAGATTTGACTTTATTACAGTTTTATTATAAGTATAGTATAGATCATAGTGTTTTAACATTTTATCATTTAGGCATCACACTAATTATAATGCGACGGATAACGCTAAGAAAATAGCGGTAATCAAATGTAAATTAACTAATAACTGAACTATTATAGACCGGGTTTTTACCATTTCTACAGATTATTGTGTCGCTTAAAGGCTAAAAAATTAGTGACCTGGTTCGCCAAGATTAATGATGACCCTACATAATTAATTAGTGTGTATGCTGTTTGATGTCAAATACTACGGAGTAATCTAGCAGGTGCACTTAAAGCCCATTGTCCACATGTTGTGATTTAATGCGAGTGAAAGTTGCTATCTACGTAGCACTTATCAGTTATCATCGAAGATTAATTTCAAGTGTGACAAACAAATAATAACATGAAAAACTGTTTGTTTCATCGAAAATGACACTGATTTACGTAAATAAAGGCGAACATCAAACTGCAATGTCAAAGTGTTTTGAACTATTGTCATTATCTTTTCATAATGTCACCGATTAATGTGTATATTACTTAATGAAATTAGTATAAAACATGAATTACTTACATTTAGGAACTTCATTATACATTGTTAAACAAATTTTATCATGTCAGGCACAGATTTAAAAACATCGTCCGAACCTTGCACCAAAACACATGCACTTTTAAAATTTTAGTACCTGGGCAACCGAGTCTAGCTCGGTTTTTCAAAAGAACATTTGTAAATTAAAATAAACAGTTAGGTTTACCTAACAAAATTAGCATTTTTTCTAGGAAAAAAAAAAAATGAAAAAATATATCTCTTTAGCTGTCACTCAGATTCGAACTGGGGTTACTCGGATTTTTGAAGCAGCCAATTTCCATCTGAGCTATTTTTGTTTTGACAGCGGCGGCGAAATTTATCTTTATATTCTTGTAATTAATTTTTAACTGCCTGAAAACTCAGAAAGTTTTCTATGAATAAAATTTAGCTAGATCGATTTATCATCCTCGTAACTACCTACATACTAAGTTTCACGGAAATAGATGACGCCTTTCCCTAGATCCTGAATATATACAAATATAAAAATATACAAGAATTGCTCGTTTAAAGGTATTAGATTACACAATTTAATCGATTGTTGAACTTTACTAAATGTACTTTAGAATATTTAAAAATAAAACAATGTTAAATTACTAATTTCCGTCAACAGAAATGTAGACTATGAGTAATAATTATTCTATTGTGTGGTAATTTTTAATAAATTCTAGCCTTTTGCCTGTGATTTTGTTCCTATTGAATTCAAATTACAATAGCACGCGTGCCATCTTGTACATACATAGTTGTACTAATTCGGAAACAATAATATTTATGAATTAAGCAAAAGGTTGAATAGTGTAAGAACGCTAGTGGTAAACAAAGATTTATATATATAATCCTAGACAGAAGTTTGACTCGCGTTTAATATTTAAAAATTTGAATCACTATCAACGCAATTGGCGTAAGTTTGTATTAATACCGTATAACGGATGACTGTTGTTATCGCGTGATAAAAGGATTTTCACGTTGGCATAGGCATTTACACACCGGCTATTCTCGGCGTGCAACAACTCGCCCTCGACCCAATACCACGTGCTAAGCCACAGGGCATGCCAGCATTATTACTTCGATCTCCTTTAGCGTTCTTTCTGACTTATTCCTTATACAGTGATCTTTGCGTTCTTAAGGTTCTTAGTGTAATACGTAATCTTATTAAATAAAGACTGTAAAATAATTTAAAAAACATACCTTCTATTAATCTACTGGGAATATATCACAAAGTCAATTTTTTTGGAAGAGTGCGTGGTTACTTGCTGTCAAGTACTATTTAAGTGCAAATCTATGAGAGATTTATAATTAATCTTTAATACTTTATACATTTCAACATTTGATAATCACCTGACGTTAAATAACGATATTATCTACGATAATATATTTAGAGTGGTGCTCAAATACAGTTTTTGGAGCATTAGATATAGGTGCTTAACAACAGATTTTCAACTTGAAGGTGAAAACGAAGCGGGCCTAAAAATGCCCTATGATATGACCTCAGATAGGTGGCGAATTGCAAGTATCAGGCAACAGTCCAATCCGAGGTATGTCGTGCACCCTTGACCTAGTTGTCAAATAAAATCAGCTGATTGCCCTAATCACTCGCCTTAGTAGTCCGGTGAAGCTGTTAAGACCTTTCTAGGTCAATACCGTAATCAATTCGAGAAAAAAAACCTACCACCATGCCACGGCTTCATTAGAATGTTGTCCCTCATCGAAAACTCCGGGTCATTTCAAGGATTTCCAATCTACGGCAATAGCGGTATCTGAACACGCTAACCACTGAGCTACGATGATATTTGCCCATAATGAAACCAAACACTGAGTTGTGTTTTTAATAAATTGATTTCACAAGCGTACTAACGACTGACGGAGATCGTAATATATCGCAAAGATTCGATTTCCAAAAGGAAATTTCCTCATGTCCTGCCAGGCGTACGGCATCACTACCCTTGTGAATCTCATATAAACGCCTACGAAACGTCTCTATCGAATAACATAGCAGTGGAAATTGCAATATTAAATAAACTGCCAGACACTGGGAATGTAGAAGTATTTGAGTTTATAAAACTCGATTTTCATGGCAGTTGTTGCTCGTATAATCATCATTCTCGTGCGTGTGTGTCTTCTAAATATTTAGTCTACATATATATTTTTACAAATAACGGCACACATCCAGTTACGCCAATATTAATGAGTTCTTATTATTTTTAAAACTTGGAAATGATAATCCTTACATATTATATAAAAACTTTTTAACAAAAAATTAAACCACCGAAAAAACTGAAAAGCAAGAAATAATAAACTTTTTACTTTTTTCATCTTAATAACTAAGTTCTTAAACTAATGTAAGTATACCTAAGTGATTTTAAGTCGGCGCCAAACAAGCAAATTAATTAATTACGTAAAGCGTAATGCGCGGCGGCGGCGCAGCGTGATATACCCCTTGCATGCCGAGCGATTACGAAGCAACCCGAACGGGCACATACGTTACCGCTGGAGATTTCACATTGCATTTTTAATTTGATTTGGTTATTAGTGTGAAATTAAATAATCTAGTGATCTTTGTTCATTGATTGAATTTTTAAAATCGGACTATACTGTAAAAAATTATGCGTGATTATATATTAAAAAAATAAATATACGCGACGAATTGAGAACCTCCTCCGTTTTTTTCGTCGGTTAAAAAGTCGGCGACTTTTCCCTGGAAGTAATTGGGCTTATAACATGTAAACTTCTGAACCGATTAATATAATGCTATTATGCTATTTTTGCACCACTGACCATAGACACTATCAACCCCAGAGGAGTCGCAAGTGCGTTGCCAGCCTGTGTTTGGGGGAATGGGGAGAAAGGGGAGAGATTAAAAGATTTCAATGTATATTTTGTTATGTTAGTTAATATTGAAGAAAATTACAAAATAAGTTAAATAAATCGACGTAAAATAATTACTTGTACATTTTGTTGCAATATTTTCCGAATCCGTTCAATATAAACCTATAAAATGTACTAACTAGTTATTTAGAATAGAAAGTATTTAACAAAGATAACATTAAAAAAAATTGAACCGGCACGGAACGCCTGGCAGATGTGAAACATCAAAATCGTTTTGTATAAGTTATATGCATAAAACAACAGATAACGACAGGAATCAGTTATGATATAATGAAAAAATAAAATTAAAAAAATACAAATTAGGTCTATAAAATAATGATTGTTCATTTATTTTATCACATAAATATTAATTTTTATTAAATACAAAATACAAAAATCAACTAGGCGCTGGCACGGTGTGTTCGGCGACATTTATCAAAGGGAGCTAGGTCGTCGGCACGTGCCATGTAATATTAGTAGAACAAGTGGCCTACAAGATAGGTTTGCAAATGTTTTTAACTATTTCGTTAATACTGCAATGTTCGTGTTTTGCGTGGCCACGCCAACAATCAGGTTTACCCTCCGCCTATAGATGTTAGAAAAAAACGTCATCATTATATTTTATTTATTATAATTCCAATTTTCTGGTCCGCCTCTCGTTTTTGCTACAAATCTCTCGCTAGTACATTACTTATTTATTACATAAATCATAATTTACTATAGGAAATATGCAAATGTAAATATATTTGCATAGTTTCTAGAAGATTTCTGACTTCTCATTCATTAAACACAATCATTATTCACTAAGGCTATATGCTATAACACAAAACGAGGTATGATATTGTGTTGGGAAACAAAAGTATGTTTATTTCAATGTACAGGAAACGACCACGGTCGTTATGCCTCCTCACTCGTATAGTTGGATTATCCAACTCGTATAGTCGGTTTATGCAACTCAGAACCTAGTTGTAATGTCTTAGATTTGTCCATAACTAGTGGATATCATGTAACATTGATCACTGTTTACTAATAAATTCCACATTCATTGTTTAAGTCCTATTCTGTTATGAATTTGACATGCATGCCAAAGGTTTTTCAAAGCGGGTTGGTGTATTAAAACTGTAAATGATAAACAAGTCATCAAGTCTTTTTTGGGAGTTTTTGGTGGGTTTTTAGTCTGTCATGTAGTGGATTTTATATTTTGTTCATGATCTTGTGTTATTTGACTCTATACTCTGTAAATTCGGTGGTGTTTTACGTAATATAGTTAGTTTATTGTGCATAAGTGAAGTGAATACAAAATAATACCACGGAGCATGAAATTCTGAAATGCCACAAATACTCCCAGGAAGGTTCTAACAAAGGAGCCACCATCTTGTTAGAATATTGAAATAATCACACGACGCTTGTAATATTATTAACTACACGACAATGGCAGTAATAATCTGAAAGATTGTTTGCCAAAAATAAAGTAAAAAATAAATGTAATTATGTGACCGTTTCAAGATGTTTCATTTCTGATTGAGTCAGTATATTCAATTAGATAATAGCTTTCAATGTGATTGTCTTGAAGACCAGCATAAAAGTATCTGTTGATGTTTTTAATGCATACCGAGCATTTAATTAGACAATTTACAATCTGTTTAAAATATTGTATTTATATATATGGAGCAATATCATAACAATACATATTAAAGAAGAAGAAGAAACGTTGGCTTTATACATATATACTGTATTCATTTTCATATATAAATTCATTTGAACTTTTTCGTTTATTCTTTTATATTATATAGTTTTTTTTTTAATCTAATGTATCTAAATATTTAAACAATTATTATTTCCTTATTATTATTACGATTAGTGTAAATTAAGTTTCTATGTGATAAAGCGTTTTAGGTCTTCAGTTTAATTTACTTTTTTTTATTATTGCTATTGTATTATTATTTTTGATTGTCGACTGTTGCTTTATCCATGTGTAAATAAATATATTAATGACTATTCTCTGCCCGCGAGTTCGTTCGCGTGAAATAGATAACGCTAACACTAACACGAAGCGGAAGCTCTTAAGTAGAAAAAAAAACGATTTTGAAACATTATTCATTGGTGCCCCGCTCCATTAGTCTTAGCGTGATGATATATAGCCTATAACCATCCTCGATAAATTAGCTATATAACACTGAAAGAATGATTCCAATCGAACCAGTAGTTCTTGAGATTACCCCCTACAACATCACAACGTCACAAACTTTACCTCTTTATAATATTAGTTTAGATTTAATTACGTTACACACAACATCAATAAACCATAACCAACTTTCTTACGTATTTTAAAACTAACACAGCGTTAAGCAAGACATGACATCCGTATGTACAATATTTTAGGAATATAGAATCATTAAATGTCACTGAATTTCTAGTTTAATTCTCTCAAACTCATCTCCAGACGATGCAAAATTTATGGATAAATGAATTATTATTAAGTGGCGAAGATTCTATAATCAAAATTATTTATATTAAGCATTTACATGTATCGTGCAGTTTAATCTTTCTGTTAGAACCAGATCTTGTATCTTGTAATGTTATCAAATAAATACGCAACATTGAATCAGGTTTGGTCATCTGCAAAAAATTATAAATGATTCTTGAATAACGCAAAGGTTAGGTGGTTGAAGCCGTCTGCATTGGCATTCATGACCTCAATACATAAGTATCATTTAATGTAACAATTATGACCCATGTTATTACGTCAATTAAAATTGTACAACTGGCCGGATAAATTGCAAGAATCGACCCATCATTAATATATACTGATCAATGAATTCAAGGTCTACATAACAGACGAGAAATACTTTAATATATTTTTACCAACAAATATTACTAATTCTGCAAAATCCTTTAAATTCAGTTGAATGGATACATGATAGAAACAATAGAACGAAACGTATTTCGATGTTGAGAGTGTTCCATCCCAATCATAACTATCCTAAAAATAATCCTAATTCTAACTAATGTTATAAATGCGACTGTTAGTTTGTTTATTAAGCTTTCACACTGTAATTATTTTTATTACTCAACAGATCGCACTCAAATTTTTCATACAAATTGTCAGGGGTCCAGTAAAGTATATATAGGCTACTGTCATACTGAAATATAATATAATAAATATAATTCAGATCTACGTTAACGTGAGCTAAAAACTAGTGCACCTATACAATAATATAATATAAGTAGTTTTTTTGTTTCGTTTATTCTTCAGATTGCACAATATAACACGATACACGAATACCGATTAATCGCTGAATGGCCTATATTTGTTTGGCAATCTCGGTTTCCTAATTACGTTTTTCGCAATATTAAAATGAGAGCAGAAATATGTAAAATATGGGTTTAGATGCAGCTAATTCAGATTATGTATTAGTAATCACTAATTAAACAAACCCCAACTAATCAAAAATAGTGCTGTTTTTATATAACAAAAAAACGTTATATCGCCATAATGTCATTTTATGTTATTGTTTCACAATCATTTATTCTAAATAGTTTTACTATTAATAAACTATATATATATATCAACTATAAGTTTCTTATACATGTTTATAACTAAGGATAAATAATTTTTTATACTCAGAAGAAGAAGTCTAATGTTCATAGCTTCCCATGCGCCACTCACACTTAATTTACACAATTATACTATTTCTAGATTGAATTACTGTTTTATCACTTATTAAAAGCCAAATGCAAGGGACGACTAATACATTTAATTTATCTTATTTCTTGGTTAGCGAGCTAGTCGTGACGTTTTCAAGTCCGCGTAACAGCGGCAATCGAGGATGGATCTTGGATTGATGGATTATGTTGTCATTAACATCAGATTTTCCCTTGCTAAAATCCTCGCGTAATTCTTCGATCACTCTGGATATATTTCCCACGATACAAATTTGGGTATAGATACGAAAAAAGTTCAAACATACATTATTAGATTTATGCCCTAAGAAGGCGCTCATGAACGTCAAAACTACCACCGGTTCGGAAAACAACCCAGTCACTGAGAAGAACCGCCAAGAAACTCGAACTGGTTTAACGTATACTAGCTGACTGACGCAACTTCGTCTGCATAAAATCGGTTACCTACCGGTTTCCGTTGTATTTCCAAAATCTAAACATCTTAAAAAACCTGGAATCCGATAACAGCGTTTCCAATAGTGAAACCAAACGATTTAGAGACTCGCTCAAATAAATACCTAGTTGATTTGGTGAATAACTTAGGCATACGTGGAAAAAATTTCGACAAAGCGGACGTAGCGCCATCTGGTATTCGTTAACATCAATAATTTCGTTTTGTTTCAAATACGAACGACCATTGAATCATTTTGATACTGTTCATTGAAAAATACTAAAATCTTGAATAAAAAATGGGAGGATGAGGTTGGGAAACTTTGGGGCTATAAGTATTTTTATGGCAAATAAAAAATATACAAAAAAGAAAACCTGTCAGAAAATTTAAAAAAAATCTGGATAGGGAAATCGTAATTATCTTGATGAATTACATAAGAATAAAATATAATTTACAACCACATTTCATACCTACTAAACATACAAAACAAATTTGACTATATTACGTACAAGCGAGCGGCCGAAAAACTGCAAAAAGAAATCGACGAAAACTGTACTAAAAAATGTAATATTTATATCTGTTTTCTTATAGATAAGTTATGAAATCAGAAGTACATGAAAGCATTTTGATACTTGCACTCTTTATCATTTATGGCATAATTCATTCGAGTTAAGATTACGGAGTGTTAATAATAAATTTATGATGATAATTCCATAAGTAATTAATAAACTTATTTCTGTTTTTTATGTATATTGAAAGGATATTGTTTTAATGGTTAGTAGCGTTCCGCGTGTCATATACGTAGTTGGGACGAGGTTAGTACATTTCGAGTATCAGTAATTTTCACAATAAATAATAGTAAAAATATCTGAGCTAAAAATTTGAGTCACTTGACATATTTATGATGTATTTGTTCATTTCAGATTTTAATTGCCTTTATAATAAATGTGTTTATTATGACACTTACGCACTTGACCTTTTTATTTGTACCTATTACAATAATCAATTTAGTCTTGACGGGGATTTGTTTAGGATTTCCATAAATTTTGATTACAATCTGTAAATAAGGTGGCCGGGAATATGACTGGTGACTATATCTATACTACTATTATAAAGAAGTAAAGTTTTGAGTTTGTGACGTTGTAGGGGGTAATCTCAGGAAGTATTGATCCGATTGGAAAAATTCTTTCAATGTTATATAACTCATTTATCGATAATGGTTATAGGCTATATATGATCACGCAAAGACTAATAGAAGCGGAACACCAATGAAGAATATTTCAAAATCGGGGTTTTTTTTCCTCTTGATAGTTTCCGCTACGTGTTAGAAATAATGTCTTTATTCCACGCAAACGAAGTCGCGGGCAGAGGCTAGTAGCGAATAAACAGAATCCTACACGGTCAATTATGATATACAATTAATCTCATTTTTCTTAAATGGTTGTTATATATCAATTGACCAAATTGTTTGGACTTGTAGGAAAACCAGTTTTTAAAACTTCACCTGACCAAACCGAAAATTAATTTACATGGTTTTGTTAGCAGGAACGTAACCCACAACGTATAATGACGTAATTAAGATATCAAAACCGTTAGAAAACGATGACCATAGACGACAGGGTTCAGAAAAGTTGATGAATCATGTTTAAAAATTTCTATATTGAGAGGAGTTTGTTTATATGGAGAGTTACAGTTTAAATTATACCGACACTCAAATAAAAATATATAATATTCCATGTATTACGTTGTCAAAATTGACGCCTTGCGAGTTTCTGCATTGTCACAGTATGACGATTTAGGTCGTTAAGCCTCGATTATGTTATCGGTCACGTCTTCACCAACGAAGACACCACGATTATAGTACGAATGATTATACTCATAACGTACTATTTAATAGTATGCAATATAATGTATACATAGGATTAGTCAAGCATGTTTATGCCTAAGAACTAAGTTTTCTGATTATCAGAAATTGTCAAGTCTATTTTATTAAAAATTAAATACAACCGTTTTGGATTAAATATACCTAAAATATAAAAATAAGCAATTGTATCAACACCCAGTTAGTATATATGGGTTAAAAACAAAGTTATTTTAGTACGCTAAAGTTAAAACTACTTTTATAAACAGCAGCGATAAGCAATTGTAAACGCTATTTAGACATCACATATCTATGAATAAATATGTACAGTGAAAAACTGGTTGATATTTATTTGTTTAGGTTAATCTTATGCCAATACATCATGAAACTACTGATTGCAAAGAAGCGTGCATCTACTCACGTGCCTATTTGATCGTTAAAAAGCGTTTTTGGCGGGATTTCAGTCTGTCATGTAGTGGATTTTATATTTTATTCATAATCTTGTGTTTCTTGACTCTATATTGTGTAAAGTTGGTGGTGTTTTATGTAATATGGTTAGTTTATTGTGCATAAGTGAAGTGAATGGAAAATAATACCACGGAGCGTGAAATTCTGAGGTGCAACAAAAACTCCCTGGAGGGTTCTAACAAGAGATCCACCATCTTGTTAGAATATTGATTGACACGACGCTTGATATTGTTGTAATCGTACGACGCTTGTAATATTATTGATTACTCGACAATGGCAGTAATAATCTGAAAGATTGATTGCCAAAAAGAAAGTTAAAAAAAAAACTTTCATAGTGATTGTTCAAATAGTTTTTGAGTTTATCGATCTCAGATATACTAAAATCAATATACATATATACATCGATATCAATATTATATTTATTGCAATCAGTACTTATATAATTACTACGTAGATACATAACAATAATTATTCTATTTGAATGTTTTGAAATATATTATATACTTCAAATTATAAGTTTAATAGTTTTCTCTTTCTCTAACTGACTACGCTATTGACCTAGCTTAACAACTTCACCGGACTACGAGTTTAATAGTTACCAAAATGATTTTTGTATACCTATCTGTTATAATTAAGATAACGAGCGTTGAATTTCGTAATTAGTTATATTTATTTTTTAAAGAATGGAATAAGATTTTTATCCTAATACATATTTCACCGTATATATTTCATGTTGTGTTGACTGTCATTTAGTTTAATAATTCTCAAGCTCTCTACATAAAATATCCAGAGTTTTGTGTTTTGATTTCTTTCTTTTTCGAATTTGTAAATAAAATAAATTACAGGGCCGCTGAAGTAAAAGTAACAATAATAGAAATAAAAAACCAGTAAAAACGATAAATTATCGTTGAAATAAAAAAATTGTAAAGACATACAACAGGTATATACTTGTAATTTTCAGAAAAATCGTCATTTTAATTCAGCCGTTAACGCAAGAACCTGGTTGGAAAACATTTAATTTTCCATGTCTACTAATTTTTGCATTTGTATTATCCACTAAATTTATTGATAAACTATAATTTTTCTATTTTATTTATTATATTCAATTTTATAATATGTTAATACTCACTTTTATATAGGGATCATACAAAAGAAACAATAATATCCTGATCTTGGTGAGGCCGATAACACTGTGAATTCGCTAGACTAGAATTGTGTATATTGGAACAATATTTTATCGTTATTCGACATAATTTATATTACAAGTTTATAATAGTGCACACATCGAAGATCCACTTATTCACAAGACGGCTGCAAAACAGTTACAAAGAGAATCACCACATCTAACGAGCTACTTTCACTTCAAACTCCAAATTCACTTTATAACCTGTCTCTAGTCTAAAATCATTGCGGTCGGCCGCCTGGATTTATTCATAGTCGTTCTTCGGATCTCTGTGTTAATTCAGTCAATACCTAAGTTTGTCCTTCGCATCGTTTCTATTCAATAATTACATTTTTGTGAAATAGTCCTATGTTTACAATGATTTGTATGCGCGGATTATGCGTCTTTGAGCGACTTCGTACGAACACGACCGCTCAACAACGAGTCGCCGGCAACGACTACCGCGAAACAGCGCGCCGGAGAACGGACGAGCTGTACCGAATCTAGCCGAGCAACGAATACATTATAGACTGCTACCGTGGCTACCAGACCGCACTTACCTACAAATTTAATCCAATTTTTCTTACCTATTCACTCTTTGTTATAATTGGAAACAAACGAATATTCTGTATAATGTGTAGAATGGAACGAGTAGAAGCAACTTATGAAAAACATATTTTTTAAGCACATTAGAATTTGATCTTACTTGATAAAACGTGTAGAATTTAACATGCTAAGGTGACTAAGAACATTGATGACTCTCAAATGTAATTGATAGAATGAAATGCTTGACAGTGGATTTTGTCTTTAAAGATTTTAGTTAGATCCAGATCATTATTAGAGAACGCTCCAGACTCATGCATTCCTAAATTTTCTTCAATCGCATTATAGGAAACGAACATGTTCGAAACTGGGTCCAAATTCACAATAGTTTTTGTGAAATCTGTGAAAATCATTTACAAAAGGAAAGTATTATGATTTTAATTAGATTATTTTATTGACGTAAACCATCAATTTCTGAAAACAAAACATGTACTTTGCACATTATAGTGTACTAGCTTTTGCCCACTAATTTGCTCGCATTTGACCTAACCTTTGGGAAGAGTTGGATTTTTTGTGTGAAAGGTACCCTAAGTCATTTTCTGTACTTTTGACTACTTGTTTCCAAATTTTATCTTAAATAGTTCATTACCTAAACGTGAAAGTGTGACCATCAAATAAATAAACTGGCATTATCATCTTTAAAATAATATAATCAAATAAATAAGAAGTTACAACATAATTAACATTTATTTTTAAAACACTTTATATTGTTTCACAAAAGCATATGACAAACAACTCTGTTAACTATTCAATTAATGTATTTTACAAAAGAAAAGATTTAAGACAAAGTGAATATAAACATACAAATTTACTCGTACAATCGTGTGCAGAATAACGAATAAATATATAACATATTTTTTGTCTTTTTTTAATTGATCAGTTATTTAATACATACGTTGTTATTCATATTGTATTATCTAATATACAGTTTATATACAGCGCGACTGGTTAGTCGCCAGCAATATTTTTACAGGATAATCGTTAGTCGATTCTCGTTCTAAATCGATTAAATAAATAGGTGCTTAATATTTGACCTAATAATCTCGAGAAACGCAAAAAAGATATACACTCAGCATCAGGTGATTTACGCAAAAACGAACTGGTGTAATAAATACGCAAACGAATGAATCACGCCCTGCCGCCCAGTACGGTTCGCGTCCCGCACCTCGACCGATTGCTCGCTTCCCTTTGTTCGATCGTGTGGTATTCCGACGATAAACAGTTACGTAATGATTAACCTTGAAAAGCATCACTTCAAAAATGTTCATTGAATCTAGGCATGATTTTTACGTTTAAAAGTATCGATCCCATACCCACCTCCCTTCCTCTTTCCTCCTTTCCTTTTCCTTCCCCTCACCCTCTAACATATACAGGCTGGCAACGCACTTGCGACTTCCCTGATCTCGCTAGTGTCTATGGACGGCGGTGATCACTTAACATCAGGTGACCCACCAGTTCATTTGCCTCCTTTAATATAAACTTTAAAAAGTTTTACAACAAAATTTAAGTAAGGTTCTCCTTGTTGTTTATTATTATTAGTTTTGATATTATTATTTTACATATGACCATGAACTACCACAGGATTCCAGGGTGTTAACCTTTAAACATTCACCTGGTATATTTAATATTTGTATTCTCTATATACAAAGAAACAGAGTCCACTCACATTTATAGTATTTATTTATAGATAACCCTAGTCTAATAGGTCTCGAGCGTTTTCGAACAAATACAGTAAAAGCATTTTCTTAATTAATTATTTAATAAGCTAAATACTAAGTGGATATCCCAAAAGACTTAAAAATACTAGACTACACGCAAGCAGTCCCAAGGCGTAACCTACTCTAACTTATTTATATGAAAAACTAATAATGATTCATTAAAGTTAAATTAAATCACTACATGTATTACAAATTAAAAAAGTTTAATATTCATATGCTAATCGGTATAAAGCAGACAAGGACGAAAGAGTCAAGGCTCAAGGATATTATTACTTATATGTTTATTAGAATTGTAATGTGTAGTCGCGATTACTTACGTCAGTCTGAATAACATTATAGATAAATATTAAATCAAAGCATAGTACGCAAGGGACGGCTTCACAAAATAGTATAGAATGTATACTTCTTGTAAGCGGTCGACCTTTCACACTCATACGAACATTATAAATACAGGAGGGACTATGTTCCTACAACTTCACCATAACTGTGGTAACAACCACAGTAATGATTCATAAGACAAATATATAATGGTATTTATATATAATAGACATAAAGTTATCTTTTTGATCATATGGCTTTTATTTCTATCTATCTCTATTTTTGAAGTTATACTTCTTTTGGCTCGTTAGGGAAAAATGATGAGAGTAAGTTTTTACGATGCGCGCGCACACCGTCATGGAAAACCGAAACCCTGAAGTTAGCTATAGTTAACATTTTGTTACTTAGTATTTGTTGTTTGTATTTCTTTGTATTAAAACTTTCAATGTATTAAATACCTTTTTTCTATTATTAGTGTCGTTTTTTTCTACAAACGTAGAACAAAGCGAAAGATAAAATTTTTGAAATGATTTTTATCTTGTTAAGCCAAAGAAGTATAACTTCTAACGCGTGTACATAAGTAAACATACAATTTTTTTTAATTTCTGTGTAATAACAAAGAAAATAAGTCCAAATGTTCCCTTTACCATAAGAGCTGTAAGCCTCATGTAAGCCTCTGCTGTCTTTTGCCTCACATACGTACGAACTCTGTTATATGGATTTTCTTAAACTCATATATTTCAAACATTTTCTTTTGTACAAGCCTAATCCTGAGAATTACATATAGAACAAAAAAAAAATAGCAAAATAGGTGCAGACATTCTGAACAAATGCATCAACAATTATGTTCGGCAATTGATTTTTATTTGAGTATATAGATAGATTTTTATGCATTTTACACAATATTCAAAGTTTAAATACTTGTCATTAATAAAAATATAATTTGAAATATCTGCAAATAAATATTAATTCTAAATATTATATAGTTCTTCTTAATTTATAATTCGTTTATTTTGTGAATTTGAATAATAAGATCCATACATATATAGTCTTTGTGAACTCTATATACTATACTCTTATACTCTATACTATACATATCTATATATATACTTTTTGTGAAAAAAAGCCTTGGTAATATTGTAATTTAGAAATTCAATGAAATACGGCAGAATTTCCACTACTGGGCGGCCAGTAGTCAATTTAAATCCGCTAATGGACATACATTAATATATTTATTTGAAAATTATTTTGCTTATTTATATATATAAATAATGAATGTTCACTAACTAACAAGAATACCGACGATAGAATCGACGTACATTTAATGTATAATATGTTTTTTCCGATACTTTTAAACGGCTTCTCTAGTACAGGTTTTACTTGGTCACGGAAGTACTAAGCTTGTAAGTACTTATTGTACAGATATCTAGTTAGCATGGAGTAGGTAGTTTAAAACTTAAAATTATGTCCTTTTTTGAGTTTAACGAACCTGTTGAAAATGAAAGTACATATAAATCATTGTGTTGGTATTGAATATAGGTATAATATAAATTTGTTTTGTGATTTTGTCACATAGGGGTGTAAGGGGTGTCGAGTAACATCTTCAGACTTGAGACACCCAAGCCAACCTCACCTGCACGTGGTGCACGCTGCTGATCAACGAACGAGGCAATGGCGATAGCGGGGTGGTAGGGTTATACAGCCCGACTGGGTCGCAACCACCATGTACATGGCGAAAAAGCCCGTCATAGTGACTCGCTTTTGCGCGTCGCGTTTCGGGATCAGCCTGTGCATATCCAATAGCGGGTGACTTTCGTCATTATGGCCGACATGACCTCTGTGGGCATGACAGCGGCGACCGACGATGGATGATCTGTCTCTCGGTGGTCGCCGTATCATTAAAAAAGTACTATGCTTACCATCAAGCATAGTGCAGTCACTTTGTCGTGCTTCAATAAAAAAAAAAACTTACGTATTTTCAAAATGAAGAAATAATTAATAAACTTGAATAATTATGAAATCTAATCTATACTAATATTATAAAGCTCAAGGGTTTGTTTGTTTGGTTGTACGCGTTAGTCTCAGGAACTATTCGACCGATTTGAAAATTTTTCTCGTTAGATAGCTCATTTATAGAGGGAGGCTATAGTATAGAATATATATATCATAACGCTAAGACCAATAAGAGTGGAGCATCAATAAATAATGTTTCAAAATCTTTTTTTTTCTCCTTGTGAGAGCTTTCGCTGCGTGTTAGCGTTAGACCAAAATAACTATTTTAAGCGGACGAAGTCGCAGGAACAACTAGTAATATTATAAATGTGAATGTGAATTTGTTTGTTTGTTACACTATCACACTACACAACAGATCATCGTGACATTATGTATGTACATTGTTAGAGATATAAAACATTATATCATAGGGTTTCAACCAGAAAGAAGGACTGTTCCCTATGATAAGTAAAATCTACATCGAAGCGAGTAAAACAACGGGCAAGAAGTAGTTTATATTTACGATTTTAAGAACAGAATAGAGCACAATGACAGATAACATAATATATGGTAACATGAAAGTAATAATTCTTATAACCGCAACCTTCATAGATGGTCCGCTTCGAAGAATTCCAAGATTTCTCAGAGACTTCGAATTTACATATTGTATTTCCCTGTTTATTTCTTATGTTTATATAGTAAGATGCTGTGTTTATCCAGTATTTCTAAGGTGCAGCGCATTTTTACGGTCGATTAGTGTGCGTTCTTGCAGCTGTAATCGAGAACAGTAAAGGGTTAGTTGTATTTTTTAAAATCATATACCCGCTGTACACACCTCCCACATAAGCATCAAAACTTTATCAACTATGTCAACATTTAAGAGTTTAAGGCAAATTAAAGACGTCATTGTTTTTAAATAACTGTTTTTATTTACTTCTCTTTCAATTATTTCTATTTTATATGGGGCAGCACGATAATAAGAACGATTACCTGGCAATACATCACCTGTATGCCGGCTTACTAACCTTTCGGCAGCGAAAACTAAAAGTTAATCATCCTGATGGGTTTATAATAATCTATATGGTAATAGCGACTCAGTAGAGTCTAGATCATAAACGCCCAAACCTCCTACTACAGCAGTTATTTAGCTGATATATGGTATTCGCAATACAGTCAGACACAACTGCCATATCCCTTTACCTGATTAGTTCAGTTTCTTTTTTTATATCAGATCACATTTAAATATGACTACTAGCGTATACACAAATAAAAACTATCAAAAAGAAAGTAAAATGTGGAGAATGAAAATTATGGACGCTATAATAACATTTAAAGACCGATCCGTTTATCAAATATTTACTTCGAGTGATATTATAAGTATAGTAGAATATAATATATCTACTTTTTAAACCTTCGTTGGATTACCTGTTTGAACACATTAATCCATAAAATTATTATAAAATTTTGCTCAAATTCATACAGTTTGTACTAAAGCCAAAAGATGTTTGATCAACAGGAGTTTTTTTGTTGCGGGTGGACACTAAGACTGTCAGTTGCTTTTCGTCAGGCTAACTCCACGTGACTCTCTCCCGTATTTGTTAGTCCCGTATACTAATAACTAAACGTTAAAACTCAAACGTAACTAGCAAGCCCAATAATAAGATACTAGCAGTATACTATTAATAAGTAAATACGAGTAATATTAAAAATAAACCATAAATTATGCAAAAAAGAGCAGGAAACCGCGGGAACAACTAGTCTATGCTAATATTATAAGAGGTAAAGTTTGTGAATTTGTGAGTGTGTGACGTTCTAGGGGGTAATCTCAGGAACTACGAGTCTATTTGAAAAAAACTTTTTTGAAAAATTTTCTTCAGTTTTATATAGCTCATTTATCGAGGAAAAGTATAGAGTATATATCATTAGGCTATAACTAATAGGAGCGGAGCAGGAATGAAAAATATATCAAGATCGGGATTTTTTTTCCTCTTGAGAGCTTCCGCTGGGTGTTAGCTTTAGCTCAAAGTAACTATTCTACGCGGACGAAGTCGCGGGCAGTGGCTAGTATACAATAAAAGTGTCCGGTATACACGAGTAATGTTATAGTTACTTCTACAACGGTTTTGCTTAAATTGAATTTTTCATTTGCTGATAAACACTTTTCAGACGATCTATATTTTGGAACAAAAACTAAAGCGTATCGTATTTCTGCAACATCTTGACCCGTATATTGCAACGGTAAGCACTTTGCAAAAGTTATAGGCAAATAAACGAAGTTGATATATTTATTTTAACATTTGTAGTTTGAAGAGTAGAGCAATGTAAAATATTACATACATTAATTTGATAACTTTAAAGATTCTCCGCGTCAAATCTCACCCCGGATATAAGAATGATTGGTTTCCAAAAAAGCTAGTCATTTGCAAAAAGCAGATGTGTGAAGAGACAGCGGTCATTTCTGTTATTTCCCCTACCTTCTTATTAGACACGATCATCAGCTTAGTTTGTCATATCTATTCTTGCAATAAATTGTTTTAAAAATTACAATACACAGGCCCGGGATAGATGAATTTCACACACGCTTCTCACCCGTTTGTCCGGGTACTTTCCTTTACGCCCCAAACCGCAAAACCCCTTTATGAGGGATCCACACCTTCCGGGTTGCGCGGATGAAATGCGTATACATTCCCCGCCCCTCAACCAAAGGAATACCATGTTGTTTCAACCGCTAAGATTCTGGCATAACCCACTGTTTGTTATCTGACGGAAAGTGTATCCAATAAAGGATTTTTTCATGTAAAAACAGCCTTTATGCATTTCTTTTGAGTAAAGTAATAAGGTTGAGTAATGAGCAAGGACACTAAATCTCTTGTGACACAATGGTAGTGTACTACCCTACAACTCTTTAGCCGAGAGATCACGAGGTCGATCACCACAAGCGTCTGACTATGTTTGTGGTAATCGTAAGTTCTGTTTGGACGTTAAATTTGTATACATATATGTGTACCAGCTGTGTACATACCATGATTCAAAGTATGCTTAGTTTGCTGTCAAAAGACCGTGTGTAAATTTTGTCCTCATTATATATATTATTTGTATAATATTTCATGTATATTTATTCTGTTAAAACTATATTAAAATTATCTATTATTTTGGAATCCGTTCTTTCAATAATGCATATAAATATGATAGCATTTAAATTATATTGTTATACCTAAAATTTATCTATCTAGAATTATAATTTTTGAAATATAAATGTCAGGATAATAAAATATTTAAAAACTTGTGAATACTAATTACAACATTAATAAACAACATTAAATACGATTTATCTTGTTATGCAACTATATTCATTTTTTTGCTATAAAAGATAATAATCATTATATATAAGTTCTGCTTTAAATCAAATGCATCCAAGTTCTTTTTACTAAATTACAAATGAAACCAAGTTCCTTTTATTAAATTATACATTATCTTGAAGTAAAAAAACATTTATCATGTTATTCTGTTGAAAACTATCTGTATGTAAAATTTAAACTTCTGCTTTCAGAATCATTATTTTATATAAATGACTAGTACAGACGTTATTATATACTGAAGAAAACACATAACTGGAAACCAAGGATATATTAATGAAGCACATACATTGGAGTTATCTTTTAGTAAAACTTTTACCTTTAGTAAAATCTAAAATATTCACGCGATGTAAAGAAACATTGGTGCAGTTGTATATGAGGATGGATAGTATCTCGCGTTTCAAATTTGTTATTATATAAGTGCAGTGAAGTAATTTTAAATTGAAATATAAGCTCCTGGAAACAAATGGTGCCTGCAATTTTATTTCAGATCATCTAAGAAGAGATTCTAAAAGCAAATATAATATATCAATTCAAGGACAAAGGTGCGTTCATTGACCAACAGTTAAGCACGACTCGTGATAAATATGATTGATCTTGATTGTACTATTGTGCGTGTCCTTTCTATTAAAGAAATCGAGCACCCGTTGTTATTATTGCCGGCATGAGGGTCGCACGTTTTGAATAAACACACATATTAAACCTTTTTGCTTTGAAGAAATGTAATAACTGCTCTTACTGATAATATTAATAACTGAAATCATAGTCTTATGAAATATAATTATTATTATAAAAAATTAAATTATTTTCTCATAATATTACGACGTATAGGGAAATATGGTAACAATAGTCAATACTGTGCAAAAATAACTGTACTATATTGTTGTGAGTATATTAAATAACTGTATATGTTCAGAATAGTGTATGACAGAACTTTGGATGCCAAAAGAGGATGACCCTAATGATGCTAGACGTAATTAATTAATGATTCAATAAATTAAATTATATATTATATTTTTTTACGTAACAAAAACACATTACAGCGAGTTCCAAATAACACATAGGTGTTTTTAGTTTATGTATTTGTAAACTGGGTCGAAATGAATATATTGACTAATTGTAGTTTCTTCTTTTGAATGTTCCGCAACTTTTTTAAATATAACGCTATAAAATTTCAGTTCTTCATTCTCTAATCATTGAGCACTTAATTAATACTGTCAACAGATCTGCCTTAAATACCATAAAGGATTTAGATAAAGCTTATATCTATAGTATAACGGTGTTTACAACTACTCGAGTATTCAGATAGTATTACCGATTGGCAAATATTTTGAAATGGCACAAACATAGATAACACGATTGTTTAAGAGATTCGGGCGTGGCGTAAACATGTCAATTAATATAAAAAATTGAAATATGAGTGATAGCTCCTGATTTACGGTGTTATCGTTCAGTTCTAGAAGAAACGGAGAAATTTCAAAGGTGTATATAATAAATTAAATGTGGCAGCTTTGGGATTTAGATTCAGGCCGTGTTATTACAAGAAAGTTAAATACTATTTAGTAAGTTAAATACTTTTTATTACAAAAAAGTTAAATACTATTAAATACTCGCTTTAAAAAAGTCTTGATACTTTCGTATTAAATGCACCGCGCTATGCGAATGTTCGACATCTTGCTCTTTTATCTTGCTTTGGTTAGGTTAGGTTAGACTTGCGAAAAAAGTATAACGCGAGTCTGCCGTGGCATCGGCCGACGAGCGTAGTGCATTTAATTATCCAAACTTTTTTAAAGCAAGTGTTCAATACGTATTTAACTTTTTTGTAATACACGGTGATTGTTTACCTTATCTATTTACATTATATTTTACGCGCCGCTGTGATTACTGTTTACGTATTGGATACTAATACGCATCTCTTTAACAACTAAGGCTAATCTATAGTATTATTATAAAGAGGTAAAGATTGGGAATTTGAGACGTTGTAAGGGATAATCTTAGGAACTACTGGTCCGATTTGAAAAATTCTTTCAACATTATATAGCTCATTTATCGAGAAAGATTATAGGATTATCAAGCAAAGATCATTAGAAGCGAAGCAACAATGAAGAATGTTTAAAAATCGGGGTATTTTTTTCCTCTTGAGAGCTTCCTTTGCGTGCCCAATGTAACTAGTAGAGGCTAGTAATCACATAAATCTAGAAATATATCATATAGTGTCGATTATGGATTTAGAAAGAATAAAAAAATAACACGACGGTTATTTTTTATATTTAAACATAGGGAATAAGTGTAAATAAATTAAAAAGTATATTAGTACTACATAATACGTCGTTTGTCTTAGTCGCCGTGGATTGTTTAAAATGCATGAAATGAGCATAAATTATTTCATTGGGAAATTTAAAATACAAAAATAAAAAATAAAAATACATACAACCGAACATAGAACCTCCTCCTTTTTCGAAGTCGGTTAAAAATTCCCCAAAATATGTACTCGTTTAAAATTTACAATATAAGTATAATTTAATTTTAAAATACAAAATTAAAAACTTAACCAAAATAGGTAGTATGTACTCATAATGACGGTTATTAAATAACACAACAAAAACGACAGCCTTTAACGTAATACGTCAAAATATCTGTTGATTCGTCGAAATTATTATGGAAGATTACTAATGAAACTTGAAACATTTCCATTGCTTATTACCTACTTCTTCCGCTTAAAAAGCGTACCGTAATTCTACGTGTAGGTAAAGTCTTTGTCAAAACACGCAATATGAATCCGGTCATAAGTTTAATATTCCATCGCAACAATTATTTAGCATATATTGCATTAACGTTAAAAGCGAACGCGGTTTGTTACGCCACATATTGACCGACGTTTTTCTCAACACGAAATTTATGTAATATGGCCAATGTAAATTGAAGACCAATGCAGGCTCTTATTTATTTTTACAGTGTTCAAGTTCAACTTTGATACGTCGATGAGAGATTGCGAAAAGGACATCCACAATGAATGTTAGAGTACCGGGTTATTACGTCAAAATTTGCATCCAGATGTGGATTTAGTTGCCAAATAATATGTCACAGTATTATAAAACTGAAATATATTCTATTTTTGTCAATCATTTTTCCAGATTATTACTGTCCTTCTTCTGTGGATAACCTTACAAGTGTCTTGTGATAACAAGATGGTGGCCCCCTTTTTAGAACTTTAGAGGAGAGTTTTGTGCTATCCCAGTATTCAAGTTCTGTAGTATTATTTTGCCATCCACTTCACTTATGCACAATAACCGAACTATATTAAGTAACACAACACCGATATTATAAAATATAGAGTCAAATAACACACGACTATGGATAAAATATAAAAGCCTCTACACGACTAAGGTTCAGCCAAAAAATTCTGAAATATCTAAAGCATTGCTTTTATTTCTTACACTGGGAGTGAAATTAGATCCCTATTTTACGCTGTAATTAATTAAATGTAATGTGTTTTTGTAAGGTAATTATATAAGACCTTGTTATAATTACTATTCTATTATATATCTTTAATTATAAGCACAGTAATTAAAATTTGCTTGAATTTTATTCGTATATTATATATATTTAAAAACGTTGATATAAAAAAAGCGGTAGCTATTGCAAGAGTATGACGGCAGTAGAAACTATTAAGACTTTACCTACTACTTATAAATTAATGACCTTTTTTGCGCAAATAACGTCATTATATAAATTATGTGTTATAATATTTCACATAATATAATTACATTCTTTATTCCTAATGCGCGTTAATATCAAAATAAAATTAACTGATTGGAAACAAGATCACGAGTCAAAATTTGACTGTTCTCAATAAAAAAGGAGCTTAATTGCATATTATTACTGAATTCAAAAGGTTTTACATTTTATATACCATATAACCACAAGTAGCAGAACAGAAGTAATCGTATCGTGTGTCTTGATCTCGGCACAACAACCACATTTTTTTAACACCACTGCAAAAAAGTCTATGAAAATACATATATAGACATTAGACATATATGCAAAATGTGATATTTTATCGAATAATTACAATCGAATATTATAAAATGTAAAAGGTAATATAAAATTTCGTAACATTATCTATTTTATAGTTATTTTAGAGGTTGCCGTAGATCTTTGTATAACATCTTTAATGTAATACAAAGTAGTTGCATATTTTACAACTTCTTTTGAAGCTGTTCATGAAGTAGGTAATAGTGTGAATGTCCTTCCAGCTGTCTATATTTTCAATATTTGTAAACAGATGACTACTCGGCACTGAGCCAAGACAGCACTCGGAGGCCAGGAACAACGAATAACTAACTCTCTTTATGAAGTGTTCCGAAGCGTTTAATAAAATATCTACATAATATGTTTATATTAAATCCGCTGTTCGTCTCTCGAATTAAGAAACCTTAAAACATACATGATATGTGTAATTATAAACATCTTAAAAATTATTATCTTCATTCATTTTCATAAACATTGTACAATATACAATTAGTACACAATAACAAATTTAATAACCACATTGAATAGTCAAAATCATTGACAGATTTTATTGAAAAGTTTTAGTGTAAAATTCAAACAAAAGTTGAAGAAATTTAAATAAACTGAAAGAGATTATTATATACATCTGTGTAGGAACAAAAACATTTAGATAACACACGGTACATTTATTGGCATTGCTGTAGTTAATCTTTCCGATCTCTAACTGCGATTACTTCATAGTTATTCCCGTCGTGGTGACTGTTGTAATTGTTAAGTATCTGTGTGTTTTAGCATGGATTGCAAATCAAAATTTTAACTGAAGAAACTGACGTTATTATGATTAATTTCCAATAGTTGTCTGGCCTTGAAGTTCTTCATTTTGGCATCTAGATCGAAAGGTGCATTTTCTCAGATTCAGTTGAATTGGTTATGCTTTGTTACTTTACATATATTTTTTATACCGTAATTGAATAGTAATTGATATATTTGCACCTATACTCGAGAATAAAAAACTTGAGGGCAAAAATGTAAAAGACTAATGCATGTTAAAATCACATCATCTCTGATAACTGCCTTAGTGACTGAATACTATATGTGTTTACAAGTTCATGTTAGGATAATGGCTGCCGATATTATGGAGATACTAATCAACAGAATTCCCTTGTGGTGCCCGTCTATGTAGAGATTAAAGTAATGTTATTGTAATTACGTTTTTATATACTTCTATCAACTTCTTTCATAAGAATTTTCCAGTACAAATCTGCCTTCGTTTGACTTTTTTTACAACTCACATCCATAACCATCGTTATAAAGTATGTAAAAAAATTGATTCTATACCACGAGTAAAGAGTAGATATTTAAAAATAATATCTGTATTGCGTTGCAAAATTGATTGAATTTATAACAAAGAAGAAAAACGCTATATCATTTCAAGAAAAGTTGTAGAATATGTTGTAATAATGATATATGAATTCACTATTAAATCGATAATTACATCTAGTCTACCATTTTTCCTTGTAATAGCTACCTATTAAATTCAACACGTATTACGTTCAGTAACATTGGTTGCATGAAAGCTCAGCAATATTTTTAATTTCACATATCGACGATGCATAATCACCTCGCTGTGTTAATAATGAATTTATTAGCATTTTAAATCTACAAATAGTTTATCAATTCGATTATATAAAACTTAATTATGCAATATCAAATTTTTGACATATATTAACTATGTTCGTTATGTTTGTATGAATAGTTTAAGATTATATACTCACTTGTCTGATTAGTCAAAGATATCGCTTATATAAAAACAACTTGTCTTCACAAACGCATGAATATGAACGCAGTAATCCTCAGAAACAGGATTTCGTCACATCAAGACATTTTCGTTGCGTCACATTAAGGGAAACAACACGCACACTTCACAGCCCAATTCCTTCCAAGTTAGCACACGTTATACCGCTTTCGCTCAGTTAATGCAAACACAGCCTCTTGTCACTTGTGACGTAGTAACACCACTTGTTATTTGTGCGACTACTTTTTATTTTTGTTATTTAGAAAGCACGAAGTGGTTTATAATAGACAGGAAACTATTAAAAAACCGTATGAGAATAGTGGAACGAGTTGCTCAAGCGCACGTGAAATCCGTCCTCTCAAAACATTGGAGAGAAACGAACGGACGCGTGGCGATGCAGTGCCGCGTCTGAGAGACTGCCAACAACCGAGTTGCCGCCATTGTCGGCAACTTCGAACCGAGAATTGAATAGTGAGGAGGTGGACACTAACGCCGACGATGCACTCACGCTCACCAGCAAACCAGAATCGCGCGACAGCGCCCTAGAAATCATCGGCCGTCTGCATAACTCACTTTCGCCGTCACTCGGCCCATTTTCATAACAAGATTTTCCCAAGTCTACTAAATTATAGTCGTACCATCCGATGACCAATCAGAGTTAAGTGATGTAAGGATTTTTTTCTAGATTGATAAATTGTTATGACATTTCAATTGCCACATCTATACTATACATAATATTTTTATGTTGAGTATTGAGAAAAAGACATGATATTATTAGTTAAAATAAGCTACAATATCACCTGATATTAAAAGTGGCCATGGAGTAGAAAGAAAGACAGAGTTAATAGCTGTACTTGCTTAATAGTTGTAATTACTATACTTATATCTACTTGGGATTAATCCATCAACTGAATATACTAAAAGTTTCTTGGTATAAGAATTTCTAGTTTAGATCAAATGAATCCTTCAACAAAAATACACTATGAGATTCGGAATCACGTCAATCGACGCGGTGTCTGAGTGCCGCCATACAAATGGTCTTCTATTACTGCATCTATATTATTAAGCCTGTGGTTTTTTGTTACATGTTTTTTTTTCTCAAATTTGTGATAGGTATACAGGCAACTGATGTCGAACCGGATATTTAAAAATATGCTCTCTTACTCAATTTAATTTCAACACGACTTAACTATATCTAATAAAGTTTGTGTACAAGAAATATGTCGTTTACTGATTGTCAGGGTGTTAAGAATAAAACAATAGTACTAAACAATATAATAGATTCTGTAAAAAAAATTAAATTTATGTTGATTGTCAACAAAATTTATTGAAATTTTGTAAACAGGAAATATCTGTTACTCTAAAGTTGAAGCCTATAGAAGTTATTAATAATAAAGGTAGGCTATATACAGCACGATAAGACTAATAGAAGCGGAACACGAATGAAGAATGTTTCAAAATCGAGGTTTCCGCTTCGTGTTAGTGTTAGCCCAAAGTAACTATTCCACTCGGACGAAGTCGCGGGCAGAGCCTAGTGGTATTTAAAATCAAATGTAGATGTTGATCTGATTAAAAGTAATAGGTATCACTCTCGATCAATATTCACTTTAAACATCAAAGATAAATCAATCAAGCACAACTGGAGAATCATCTATTAAAATCTTCTTTTTTAATTTCACCGATATCTAGCTATCACTTAAGTAATAGGATGACTCCTGGCGACCAACGTGCCAGGCTGCCGCAGAGGCGGTTTCTCAGGAGAGAGCCAGATCAGTCCTTGGCTGCCCCTAACATGCAGCGGACGATACACCGTGGAGTTTTAGTCCATGCGAGTCGGACATAACCCACTCTCTCCCCGAGAGGGTGGATATCCATAAGAGATTTCTTCACGTTAATTAATAAAATAAAGGTATCACTTAAGTGCCAGAGGATGCGTTACATGATATAAAAAAAAGGAAACGTAACATAGTATTTTCTGGAATCGAACTAATTTTAAACTTGTAATTTAAAAATATAGAGATATATTTTTTTAATGAATGGGTTCATTTTCATTCTGAAATAACGTTTATTATACGAGACCGTTATGTACTTATGAAAACACATGTACACACCCACTCACACGTGGTACCCAAATTCTGACCCTAAGCAAGGATTTATTTAATTTGCATAAACAAAAAAATAACAGATCAAATACAAAGAGAATATCTAATACATTGCACATACGTTATTATTACGTCCTATATTAGCGAGCCATAAAAATTTCCAACGAACTAACAAAAATATAAAGTAATAAAAATACATTTTCATTGTACCTTATCCACGACTTCAGGACGCTTTACCGTAAATTTGGATTTGTCGGATTAGACTTGTACAAATGTTAGGGCTTCGTGTAAGGGCGGCGTTTTATTTCTACTCCATGACTTTATCTTTCAAAGTCATTTCGTATTCGTTACATATAAACATTTATATATCTACTGCCCAGTTTCTGAGATACTCGCTTAAACTACCAATAGTTATTGACTCAACAAAGTTATCCATACGATAAACTGTCAAATGGGCCATTGAGTTTCACTGTCATATTCTATCGTATAACTGTGTGTCCAGAAACGCAATTTGACAAGTTATCGAAGCGATAACTCTGTTGGACAAATAAACTACTGTTAAAGTACCTCAAAAACCGGGCATACCATATCTAACACCTTTAAACGAGCAATTCTTGTATATTTGTATATTTTCAGGAACTCGGAAACGATTCGGATTTCCGTGAAACTTAGTAAGTAGGTAGTTTTGGGGACGATAAATCGATCTGGATTTTATTCATAGAAAACTTTTTTTACTGAGTTTTCAGGCAATGAAAAAATATAGCTAGAATATAAAGGTAATTTTTTTCCGGGGATGTCAAATAAAATTTACACTCATGAAAAAAATCTAAGCAACATGTACTAATTTAAATTTTGGGATGGTTCTTCACATTATAACGTTGTATTTTATTTTTAAAATAATATCTTTAGGGTTCTATGATATAAAAATAACAGCGGTTGTCTTTATAAGTTCTTTTAATAACAGAAATGAACAATATTAGAATATACTGCAGAAACTAAGATACATAAGAAACTAAACTTTTTTTTTTACAAAATGAAATTTCTAAAGAAAATATATTTTATTGTGAAAGAAAGAACAATTTAATACAAAGTATGGTCTCCTCTGCTATTCATAACTTGTCGGCAACGATTATTCATTGAATTAATGAGACTGTTTATGTCATCTTGCGGTATTCGCTCCCAATGAAATTGTAGCAAATCCTGCAGCTGTTGGGTTGTTGTCACTCCGTCCAAGTCCTTCAAAACACATCTCTGAAGCATGTCCCGTGCGTGATCGATGGGGTTGAGATCTGGCGATTGTGCAGGCCAGGGCAATACCCGGATGTTCTCCGTTGCAAAGTATTCACTGGTTCGCCGAGCTATATGTGAACGCGCATTGTCATGCATTAACCTAAAATCGGAGCCAAAGGATTGTGCAAATGGGTAGACATAAGGTCTGAGAATATTCTCAATGTAATTTTCAGCATTCATGTTTCCATTTACAAAAACGAGCTCAGTTCACCTGTTCTTCATAATACCCGCCCATAACATAACTGTTGAGCCGCTGTATGGATGAACTTCCTGAACGCACCTGAGCCTTTCAGTATTTCCGGGCTGACGATACACTCGCACCCTTCTTGTATCAGGCTTAAACCCGAATCGCGACTCATCGGAAAACATAATTTTATCCCATTGTTCCTGGGTCCATGTTATGCGTTCTCTACACCATTCATATCGACGAGCGCGATTCCCGTGATGTATCAATGGGCATCTGATTGGGCGTCGAGCTCGTAGGCCGTACTCATGCAGTCGATTTCGCACAGTTTGAGGACTTACATCAACACCACTTGAAATTTGTAGCCTCAACCTTATCTCTCGAGCGGTTAACATCGACTGGCGTCTTACAGTCAGTTGTATGTACCGGTCTTGCAGAGTGGTTGTAGTCCTTTTAGGGCCTGGATGCTGTTCAGCGGGTTCTCCTGTATTATTGTAGCGCTGCCAAAGACGACAAATAACACTTCTATGAATGCCAAAATGTCGAGATACCTGAGATTGATTACTTCCCGCTTGCAACATTCCTACAGCTCTTTGCATTTCATCTGCCATCATATGACGTCGCTTCATGACGTAAAGAATATCTAACAATTCAATTTTGTCGCCAACTTTATTTAAATGGTTGGTAAAATTATAAAATCAATATTCCAATCAACAAACATACCACATTTAATCTATCTATACTAATATATAAAGCTGAAGAGTTTGTTTGTTTGGTTGAACGCGATAATCTCAAGAACTACAGATCCGATTTAAAAATTTCTTTTAGTGTTAGATAGCTCATTTATCGAGGATGGCTATAGGCTACATATCATCACGTTAAAACCAAAAGGAGCTGAGCACTAAACTTTTTGAATAGCAACACAATATAAACTTTAGAAATGTTTGCGATGTAAACGTACCACGTATAATTAAAAATTGGAAACAAAACTAACGTAGAATAACGTTTTTGAATAGGAACACAAAATAAACTATGAAAATATTTACTATAGAATGTTATCGCGTTACCATGGCAACGCATATAATACTGACATTAATATGCAGCGGAAGCTTACAAAATAGCCCTATTTTGAGATATTATTCATGAGTGCTCAGCTTCTATTGGTTTTAACGTGATGATATTTAGCCTATAGCCATCCTCGATAAATGAGCTATCTAACACTAAAAGAAATTTTTAAATCGGATCTGTAGTTCTTGAGATTATCGCGTTCAACCAAACAAACAAACTCTTCAGCTTTATATATTAGTATAGATAGATTAAATGTGGTATGTTTTATAAATTTAAAACATGTAATTTTACCAGTATTATTTCACTCTCACAACTTAATTCTATGTCGGCTATAGTATTATTTCTTGAATTCACCTTAAACCTGTTAATGAAGTTCCTGTAAAATTGGTTTATAAGTCATGTTGATATAAAAAATAGGTTTGAGTCACGTGCAAATGTGGTTCGGCTGAGTGCCTTAAGCGCTCGCCTTAGTAGTCCGGTGAAACTGTTAAGACCTTGCTAGGTCAATAGCGTAGTCAGTTCGAAAAAAAAAGCAAATATGGTTTAAAAAAATCTTTATTTCGAAATTTAGGTTGATTCTTCAATTTTATTTATTAGTTAGTATAAAAAACTGCAAAGAGGTGAACAAAACTAATTTTACTCAGTTTGCGCATAGTAAATAAAGAGACGCGTGCATTTATTGCTAAAATTCGCTAATTTTACATTTATTTTGATGTCTGTGTCATGCTTGCCTTGATTTTTTGGCTCGATGCTCCAGCTGGTTTTACGGTTGTAACCTAAAGTATCATATTTCGAACAAAATAGAGATTAATTAAGTTTTAATTATGTATATTAAACCATGGCTATTCGCCGTTGCACACGGTTGGTCACTTTGTTTTTGAGAATAATTAAAAGATTCAAATGTATGCTGAGATATACTTACTGTGCATCGTACATTTAAAATACCTTTAGCGAGTTCACTCTGTTCACAGTAACTAAATTAAATATATATTCTAATACCTCAGAAATTATTCCAATATTTTTCCTAATTATATTACTTTCTCTTTGTGTTTCGCTATTTTGCAATGACTTTCACGATTAGAATTTTTTAAGCTGCATCGATATATATATAACAATTACGTAACTAAGTGATAATTGTATTCTTTTTTTCTCGAACTGACTACGCTATTGGCCTTACTAGGCCTTCACCGGACTACTAAGGCGAGCGCTTAAGGCACTCAGCCGATTTTGTTTAGTTAACATGCTCAAGGGTGCACGGCACACCTCGGCTTGGGCTGTTACCGGAAAAAACCTGATCTAACCTAGGTAAACTATGCTAAGCTATACACGTATTCATTTTTGAATCATACAATTTAAATTGCATGATTCAAAAACACAACATGTAAATCGGAAAGAAACAAACTAAACCACTCGATTCAGTTCGAATAAGGGGAAAAAAGTAAACCCTTCCACCAGTTTGTGTAAAGGTGCAAGGTGTGTGTGTATAATCGGTGTGGTGTGTACTGTATCGCGATAGCAGCATCTTTATGACCACGACAACAAAAATGTTGCCGAGATGACGCGACGTATGTGCGAGAGTGAAATGTGACGGCCCTGCCACGTGAAATGATAAGATCGAATTTATAGATTAAACGAACGGCGCCGGCGCCGGAATCTAAAAATAGAAATAACGACATTGTTTATCGATTTTAAGGGAAAATAGATGTAAACACGCGAGTTTACTCTATCTTATATTGAGAAAAATTATTATTTCGAGAGGGCGCGGGCGCGCGCGTGCCAATGAGTGGTAGCCGCGGTGGCGGGAAACTTCGCGATCGCACGAATAGGACCCTGTTTTGCATCGTTTGCTATTTCGTCGTACGCGGAGATCTCCGAGATCTCGTGGAAAACTAAGAGCTGGGCTGACCAGTCCAAGCCAAATAATTTGAAGGAGAGGGCGACGTCGGCCTGTGAAGGCTTGGCCACCTGAGAACGAGGAGCACGCTGGGACACGATCTTGGGGCTCCACGGGGCCTGAAGGGCCCGTGCGGGGCGTAGGGGCGCGCTAGGCGCGGTTGCCGGCGCCACCGATGCACGAAATGTGCTCGGCAAGAGTGATAATTGTAAACATATTACTATTATATGCTAGCGAAATGTTAGAACTAGCCAGGGCTTGATTAGAATCTTGGCAACAACCCCAATGGTGCCTCTCTTCGTGTATATCGTGCGTCATATTTCGAGATCGGCTATAGTGATATTGTAATTATGATGTGTTTTACTGATATGTCGAACGAGGGGCATGGCTATCTATGGTTTCATAGTAAAACTATTGTTACTCCAAATATTATGCTATAAATAATATAATTTGTTACGTAATACAACCCTTCTAAACGTAAAACAAGTAGTTTGGGCTATCAATATAAATTTTATATGTGCTGGCGGACATTTACCTCAATCCAAGGTCGACAGTGTGGCGTAGGGTGATAGGGAGCATGAAGGCCACGATAAAGGGCAAGCATAGTCTATAAGTTCTGTAACAAACTGTTAGAGACACGCGAGGCTCGGCCTTGCCCTTTCTGATGATAGTCTCATCAAGATAAACGGTGCATTACCATCCCGTGTAATGAGGCCGGATTATACGTCGTGACAAGTGAATCCACTTGAAATTAATCGACGTATGTTGGTGGGTTAGTGTCTATAAAACTACAATATATTCAAATCATAGATTAAGTTAAAATGAATAACATAGTTTTATTATTACTTCCATAAAATTTCAAATCTTCCTTAATTTATTTTAGTATTATAATTAATATGTACCTACTGTTAATTATCTCAGACTATATTATCTTAATTAACAAAATTTACTAGTTTACGTATTCTTATCTTTCAGGAAAAATATATCGGAAAAAACGTGCATTAAAATTTAATTCAGACTTTTTTATATCTAACACAACGAATATTAGGTACAGATACGAGTGAGTTTGTGTGTTTGCTACGCTTTCACGCCTTAAACTACTTAACCAATCATAATGAAATTATATGTACACCGTATAAGGGTAATAGAAAAGGACATCTTTCTTGTCGAAAAATGTATTGTTCCTGAGCAATGAATTAACATTAACGAGTGAATTGAACGAAGAAAAGTTCTGTATCAAAAGTTCTGTGAGCTCATCAACATTATGTACCTGTCTGACTTTGGATTTGATATATTCTCTATACCTATTCCGTATATTTATTCTTGATCTTAAACCGATAGCCCTACTTTTTTCATGATTTAGGCTTAGCTTGTTTATGTATTGCTGTTATAACTTTGGTATTATAGATATCTATGCTTAGCTTATGTTTTAGTAACGAGAGCTTCGAGACCAAGCTAAAGGTGCAGGTTTTCCAAGGGTAAAATGAAACACTTATATGATAATACTTGTATTTATTTTAGGTACAAATGGCCAATTATGTCATTTTTATAAATTCTATTCAGATTGAAATAGCTTACACATAATATGTACAATTAATATGGGCACGTAAATAAGAATGTACGTTTAACAAATACATTACAGTATTTGATCGTACTACAATAATTTACACAGATGTCATTTAACATTAAATTAAATTATTATAATTATTTTTATAACATTACTGAATTGTTCTATGTAAAACAACTTCACGTAATACAAACATAGTTCAATACATTTATGTTTAAGGAGATTAATAATATATAAATATATACAAATTGGAAAATACATCAGTTTAGCACAATCCTATGTAGTCAGACGTACAAATAAATTGACTGAGCGATCTGTTTATAAAACCAGATTTACTTGAACTAAATGTGCCGTCTTAACAGACTAAAAAAGCAAGGAGGTTTTAAGTTCTGCTGTACTTTTTTAAAATTTGGAACTTCCTCAGAAGTTTATAAACCGATTTTGACACTTGTTTTTTTTTACTATAAAAGGGATATTTTCAAACAGTCCCATTTGATTAGCGTTAGATCTTAGATTTCGAAGATATACAAAGGAACTCCTCAAGATCGAATACGAAATTCATATTGACTAAGATATTGGAAAGTTTATGACAGTTCTAGACTAGACTAGCATTTTTAGAGTACTTTTTTTGATATAGTGTTTTCTTTTTTTTATTATAAATTTATTCTTTACTCAATAAATTATTTAACGTTTGTTTGTTTTGGGTATATAAGTATTATTGGAATATATACTTTATAATTATAATACCTAAGGTAATTTACAAATGAAAACGAAATTACAAATCTATGAACAGTTTCTTGGCAAGTTGACCAAATATTGTTTTTTTTTTCGAACTGACTGCGCTATTGGCCTAGAAAGGTCTTAATAGCTTCACCAACTACTTAAAAAATTGATCTTGAGCTGCTGTTACGCCCGGTTCCGGGGATCCTCGGTTAAACGACCAATAACTATTGACTCAACAAAGTTATCCATAAAACAAACTGTCAAATGGTCCGTTGAGTTTTACTGACATTTATCATATGATTGTGTGTTCAGAAACACAATCTGACAAGTTATCGAACCGTTAACGCTATTTCAATAGATAAACTACAATTAAAGTTCCTCAGAAACCGGGCATCACTCAATTAAAAGTTCCTTGGCAATCTGATAGAAAAATTAGATCGTAAACAGTTGACGTATGAATATGAATTAGGATCCGCCATTTTTGTATTTATGAAGTGATGCTATAAAAACTGTACTATTATTTTAAATATACAGTGATATTAAAATTTTACGGTTGAACAAACGATAATTGTCATTTTATGTAACTCATAAATTCTTATTAGATAACACTTTGATATAATGCAACTTATGTAATAAAAAAATCTTTATCAATTAATTATCTTAATCTTATAAACTTAGCGAAATATAGGAAAATATGTACAGATTATAAATACAAAACGTAAAGTAACTAGTAATCTTATTATTAATATCAAATCAGTCACACAAGTGGTATTACTAGAGAAATTACATAAGTAAATAATATCTTAATATGAATCTAATTCTATATTTTAAAGCTTCTTTGATTTATATTGTTATCTCAAACGATTTAAGTAGGAATGTATGTAATAGTCTTATATAAAACTAGCTGTGCCTGCGACTTTGTTTGCTTTAAAGTTTGTATAAAAACAGTGATTCATAAAGACATCAGAATGTGTTAAGCCCATTTACTTATCTACTTTTCTCTCGTACTTAGGTCGCGTCGTCATTAAAATTACAATGACTTTTGATATAGTTGACGGATTGTAATGAAACAAATATTAATTTATTCTAGAAGAAATGCTTTATGATTCTCTTCGTGCATGCAAACCCAATACTTTAGCAGTGGTGTGAGTTCATACAAGCAGACAGACAGACATTTCTAATAATGATTGAAATCTATTTCAATACTTATTCTTAGAAACCCGCAACATCTTTTTACATTTACAATTTTTAACGTTTACATGTATAGAAGATATACAATATTATCTGGTATAGTGAATTATCAATCGTTGAGATCAGTCGATCGAAAACGGTAAGTATGTACCTATTATGGGTACATATAAAAACCATAAGCAATACGGTTTTTAATATATTATCGTTTGCGCTGTAAAATTTAGCTGTGTTAGTTACGTTTCAATTATTTATTATTTGCATTAGATTATAAAATAAATTGATAGATGAACGGCAGAAAATCTTTGTCACAATGAGAAATTTATGAGAATATTATAATTCAGTGTTAATGTCACTTAACTTATATTTTCATTCATATTCAGTTTGCGAGTATGTCACTACTAATTAAAATAAGAATTTTGTAAACTCCGACGAATCTGCGATTTGATGGAAAATCGAAAGATCGAAATAACACTAATATAATAATTCCAATGTCTTGACGTATAAAAAGATACAATGATAAGTAATAAAATAACTGGGTTTATTTACCAAAACATTATTTCTATACATTATATATAAACTTTCAACTGTTAAATTAATGTGTTAAATTAGTCAGAATGTATATATATAAAAATGAATAAAACATACGTACCATAATACACTGTGAGCATAAAAACCAAAATAGTATATCTACAATCGTTATATATTTCACGAGATTTTAGATTTTACATTATATATATTGTTAGAAAAAAACTAAGGAATAATTTCACTCTGAAATTGAAATGAAATTATACAATATCTACATAAATTTAATAAAATACAATTTAAAAAATGCCTTATGAAATGATTGATACAATTTGTCGTATTAAAGAATTAGTACAACACTCAACAATTACATCGTGTAATAAAAACAACACTATCTGTATACAATTGAAAGTATTATTTATTATTAATTGGAAAAAATAATTTATTAACCATAAATTAAAAAATATATTCACGTGTAAAAAATAATTAAAGTAGCCTCGTTTAACATGAAGTTTTGTGTTGAAAAAACCAAAAATGGAGAAAATATACGTAATTAACTCTTTAATTGAATCACCGAGATTCGAGCCCTCAATATATAGTACTATAAACTCATTAATCCACGTTCAGAACAAATAATAGATACTACGTATATATATGGTCATCTAGGTCAGTGGTCGGTAAACTCCACCTTCCGCCGGGCGGACCGTTGGGGCGGCTATCTAAGGGTAATACGGGTAATTAGCACGATCCCTTGCCGCCCCAACACTACGGTCTGTTGTTACACCGTGGGGTTTTAGTCCGTGCAAGCCGGACACAACCCATCCTCTCCCCCGGGAAGGTGGGTATCCCTAAGGGATTTCCCCACGTAAAAAAAAAAAAGTGGTCGGCAAACACGTCATACAAAAGAGCCAAATATAAACTATACAAAATTGAAGTTTAGGTAAAAAGTTTTTTTTTTATTAGACTTTTCCACCTCAATTGATTTTATGGATATAATTATGATTAAAGATACACTCTTGAACTTGTGTGGGTTAAGTATGTCTTATTTTGATTGCGACTAGCCGTGCTATTGTTTCTTTCTAAAAATGTACATATTTTCTGTCGGCTTCCGTTTCAGTAATAACTTGACTTTAGAAGGCCCTTGATATAGCATCATTTCATTTCAAAGTGAGGCAAATCCAAATTTAATTATTTATATAACATTTTTTTTTATTAACATTCGTTTAATTCTAATTTAATACTAATTTAATTGTTCATTGACATTATTTTTTTTTAAGTTTTCAGTTTTTATACACTGAAAACGAAGTTCATATTTGCCATAAATGAAGTATTTACTTTTTTATCTTTATGATCTTCATATTTTACATGTACAAAATTTGAAGATCTTGATAAATAACGTCAAATATTAGGAACGGGTAAAATTAGTTTTAGCTCCGAATTCCGGTGAACCTTGCTACGTCAATAGAGTAATCAGTTCGTAAAATGTAGCTCATTTTGAAATGTAATGCCACAAAATTTCGTGCCTGCACTAAAATTTTTTCGGAAGAGCCGTAGTGAAGGTGTGTACGAGCCGCAGTTTGCCAATCACTGACCTAGATCAATGAATACATTTGAACTTCCATAGACAGTCTTAAAAAACACGTTTCCACAATTATGTTAATTCATATTCAATACGGTAAAACTGTATTGTTGACATTATGAATCAATTAATAAAGATATTAAGCTTCTTTGAACTGATTAATACATATATATGTATAAGTGAGTAAGTTATTATTTATTGGGTAAGATCCTGTTGATCAGTGGTAGTGAGAAAGTTTCCCCGGTCTCCTCGGCGGTGCGCTTTCGTACTCGTAGTAATTTGATTGCGGTCGCGTCCCTCCCCCTCCCCCACTACCTCCCCCTCCCTCCCTACAGGAGCGCTGTGAGTGGAAGCCACCCGCCCCTACCCGACGACTGCGGAACAAGTTATTCTTACCTTAATCTTATTAGGAAACAGTTCCTTTAAATACTTTTGGAAGAAAGGAAAACTCTTAACAATAGTTAGCTAAGTTTTATATTACCAAACAAACAACAATTTTACGCTAAATGGTCGTATGTCTTACGGTTTATGTTTAGGAAAGCGTTTTTGAGATGAAATAAAATCGTTAAAGCTTAATAACGGCTATAGATGAAAATTATTTTCAAACTATATATATAACACCATCATTAAATCTTCGAGCAAACCTGTTTATTTCTACAATTTACGATATCTAATAAAACTATTTTCTAAACGTACAAATGTTTTCCGTAATGCTATATCAAAATCTTTCTGCGACTATCTCGAGACAGAGAGCGGTGTAAATTTAAGTAAACCCTAGGTTTGGTAAAGGTATTTTTAAACTTCGAGTTCACTCTGCACATGTTACAAGTAACTGTGCAGTATACAAAATATAAATAAACTATATAAACATATATAATTAAAACAGATAGATGTTTTTAAAATATTAAATACCCTTATTTCATAAATATTTTTTTAACAATACCTCCACCACTATATGCGCTTTGCAGCTTTAGAGCAAACTAGAAGTTTTATACTAACCAATATTTATCATTTTAAAGCCATATTTAAAACCAATTCCACTATCAGTTTGTTTTAGCGAAATTAGTAATTCTACGGATGTATATATAATGAATGTAAATAAAAAGACAAATGACAATACTCTAGCTCGGAATAGAATAGAAGTAATGATTTTAATTTCAACTAATGTGTGATGAAATGAATTCTATGTAATATAGAGTGATGATTTTAATTGTGCATGTTTCTGAATTCCCATTTCTAAACTAGCAAAAACCATACTAGAAATCAATTTAAATCATTACGAAGCACATGCATCTTACCAAAACACATTCGAAGCAGGAAAAATAACCGTATTAGATAATTAAATTGGTCACGCGCTGTTGTATGTTAACAAAGTTTTTTATTGTTCATTTTAATTATAGTCTACGTCAATACCTAGTGTTAGTATAAGTCTTACAGTAATTTTACTTTATAAAACTATGATTATATCGTTTACTAAATATAACAATTCTCAATATTAAGTTTAATATAAATCTACCGGAATAATTATCAACTTGCCTTTTATACAATGCATTTATATTTGAACACTTCCTACACAATTTTTAAGGATTTTTTAACTCTATTGTAATGTGAACTCCATGAAACGATAAAGCGACATTAAAAAGAGACAAACATTAACATTTATAGGATTTTACGTGCGAGAGAACGAGATAGAAAGTCATTTTATATGTTTCATTTCACCTGCATACGTCAAACCATCAGTCTAAATTAGTTCACTTTGAACGCAAATAAACAGCTACAAAGGCACGTTACATTTACGAAAGATTTGTTAATTTCAATTCTCTAGTAAGTGCTCGCGACTTCACTTGCAACAGACTACTAAATAATAATCATAGAATATTTTCCAGGAAAAGTATAGCATTATATCAATGAAAATATTTTTTTAATTCGATCACTAATTTCTGAGATTATTTCCTAGAAAATAACTCTTTTATCGAGAATTAATTTAAAATATACAACTTTATTAGTTAGAATTTTATTAATATATATAGTTATTCACCTCTCCTCTTCAGCCTTAGCTCTCTGCGCGTGCACCTGCCTCCGCATTTGCCCGATCTGAACTTCGCTTAGTTTCTCGCGTCGCGCACTAGAATATTCATTGTAACTATTTTTTTAAATAAATACATAACTCGTAAAAAAATTTTTATTTAAAATGTGTAATAACGTCGCTTACTTCAAGTTTTGTTGTATCTCTTCATAGTTGACGTAATGGCCGGAGGGACCCCACGCGCTATCTACTGCCTGTTGAGAAAATTACTTAACTGTTATATTCAAAACAAAAAACTATGAAAATTGTTACCAATAACTTTAATTTTATCACGATAACGATATTTTTGAAGCGTTTGTATAAAGATTTTGTATTTACACTAACTAATTTCAAATACAACAACACTAGTGGAGTAATAATCCATTAGCGTGAAATACCTTTTTTTTTTCGAACTAACTACGCTATTGATCCAGCAAGGCCTTAACAGCTTCACCGGACTACTATGGCGAGCTTGCGGCACTCGGCCGATGTTATGTGGGCAACTAACTCAAGGGTGCACGGCACACCTCGGCCTGGGCTGCTGCCCGAAAGCGTGAAATAGATATACTATGTGGATTTATGAATGTCGTATAACCAAAAGAGTAATACGTAAGACAATATGTTACATATACAAATAACAACTCCACACACGTGCATGTACACACGCTTACATATGAAAGTGGAAGGGTTTTATTTTTTCCTTTATCGAAGTCAACTAGTTTAGAAAAATTATCCGACACAAAATACATATCTATGCCAAAAGCGTCCGTGTCAGGGTGGGGACCCAAATGAAGTATTTGGGTCTCATCCTGGACGAACGCTGCTGAGCGTGGTTGCAGCCATGCTCAGCAGCGAGGATGTGTGGAATGCTATGGCCTCTTTCTGCGAGGAAGTTGTATCGCAAAAGGAGGCAGTGGGGAGAGTCCATGGGAAAGCCCCTCAGAGTAATCGTCTTCACCAACTAAGGACAAGCCGGAGGAGGCGGCAGTTTGACCGCCTCCTCCCACCGTAACCGGACCAGGACCAAAGTGATCAATTTCTGTGTTTTATAATGATATTATAAATATAAGTCCCAAACCTGACACATTACTGATGGATTGTGTGAAAAATAAATGTGTATAAAAGGCAGTGGGATGACATCTGATAGGGAAGATGGAAGAGGAAAGGTGGGGTAGGGGGAAAAAATAAGAAGGAGACATCGTTTTTATCTTTTTAATACAAATGCAAACACTGTTAGTGTGAGGTATACCTGTGGCTGATGGTGCGGCGGGTCGGGTAGGGGCTGTGTGGGAGGGGCACGGTACGGCGGGGCTCGCTGTTTTCTCTCGGATTTATGTGCACGGTCACTGCCGCTCCCGCCGCTGCTCTGCCGTGAGTGTTGAGCCTCAGACCTACCCCCAATACATATTAGTACCTGGATGACCGACGTTCTAGAATAGTCTAACTGTTACTACGGTATAAAAGCCAAATGGACTCCTATTCGGACTTATTTATCCTATTTCGTATATAGCACCATCTCACAAAAGTTTACATTTGCAACAATAAAAGTACTACAGGAATATACGAGATGACGGTGTATGAAATAGGCACTAATAATTATTTATAGTTTGAGGTACCAGTAGATTATTTTACATTGGCAACAACGCA
>JACEII010000003.1:9583169-9611195 GCA_014332785.1 Antheraea mylitta
AATCATTAGTTACAATTTGAGGTACCAGTAGATTATTTTACATTGGCCACAACGCAAGTTCTATAAAATGTAACAGATGACGTTATACATAATAGGCCCTGATAATTAAACATAACATTATTTTTTGTAAAATAGCGTTTTTTTAAAGCAAAGCCTAATTTAAATTCAAAAATTTGACCCAAATCATTAAAGCCGTTACAGTTACCTTTTAAAACCAGGCTATTGTATTGATTATATTATAAAACTTCTAAAAGTACCAAAATGGTAAATTATAAAGACCTTTAAAATGTATTCTGTTAATTAAACAGACCCATTATATAAGGGATTTACATGTAATTTTAGTATTAATTGGGTACCTTTGTAGGTGAGATGGGTTGTCGTTGGGCGGGTGTTCTGGCCGCGCGTGCCTCTCTATAGCGTCGCGCGACAATGACTTCTCGGAAGCGCGTCCGGGCTGAGACCTGCCGTATAACTCCCCTTCCACTTTTTTATGAGGCTTTCCTATCCTGTTAAAAAAAAACAATAATCCAAAATTAGTTTGACGAGAAATTAAAACGAACGTTCTGTAAAGTTTTGATAATAAATCGTTTATATAAATTATTACATTTTTGGAGCATAATTAACAAATTCTCTTTGCCCGACGGTATTAAGATTACAAAGTAGAAGGAACTATACTTAATAGTTAAGATTATTTAAGAAGTAAAAAAGATACATGTTAAAATAAAAACTATTTACAAATTCTTATAATCTTTGTTATCACAAATACGAAAGTGAGTTTGTTTGTCTAATTGTTACGCTTTCACGTCTTAACTACTCAAGGGATCACCATGAAATTTTGCAAACACTTAGTCACGGGACCCCTGGCAGATGTGAAACATCAAAATTGTTTTGTATGAACTATATGCATGAATGGATATATTACGATACGAATCAGGTTATGGCATAATAAAAAGATGAGGCATTAATATTTTTTTTAATAATTGTATTTACCTGAACATCGTTGATAATGACTTTAGGAGAGAAGGCTTTTTGTGTGAAAGAGAGGATTGTTGGGGTGATCCTCTTACTATATCTGGTCCTGTATTGTCATCAGTTAACCAATGTTTTAACGCTGAAATTAATTATCAATGATGACTTTTCGCTAAAACATATAAAAAAAAATGTAGTTGCAGCTAAAATTGATTACTTACGTGGGTGTGCACGGGCATATATAGGCTCGTTACGCGGATTCCTTTGGTTTTCTTGTATAGCAGTCTGTAATGATTCTAAACTTGAGGACTTACGCATTCCTAATGCGGGTCCTACTTGTATGGCTGCAATAAAAAAAAATCATCTTGAACTACAGGCACTTCATGTTTTTATAATGATTCTCATTTACGTGTTGTGTTTTTGAATCATGCAATTTTTAATTGCATAATTCAAGAATGAATACATGACGATTAGCTTCGAATAATTTAGCTAGGTCAGATCGGGTTTTTCTTCGGTAACAGCCCAAGCCGAGGTGTGCCGTGCACCCTTGAGCATGTTACCTGAACAAAATCGGCTGAGTGCCTTAAGCGCTCGCCTTAGTAGTCCGGTGAAGCTGTAAAGGCCTAGTAAGGCTAATAGCGTAGTCAGTTCGAAAAAAAAAAATGTTTTTATAATAATAACATTAGTTGCCGTTATTTATACTATTAAAATGTAAAAAAAAACTAAAAATATCTGTACCTACATAAATAAAAATCAATTATAGAATATATGTACGTAAATTAATAATTATTTCACAAAAGTTGCACCTATTTGGCTAATTCTTTTTTTTGTGTTTGTTTCAGATTATTACTGCCATTGTCACGTGGTCAATAATATTACAAGCGTCGTGTGAATCAACATTCTAACAAGATGGTGGCTTCCTTGTTAGAACCTTCGAGGTAGTTTTTGTGGGTTCTCAGAATTTCATGTTCCGTGGTATTATTTTCCATTCACTTCACTTATGTACAATAAACTAACTATATTACGTAAAACACCACCAAATTTACACAATATAGAGTCAAACACAAGATTATGAATATAAAATATAAAATCCACTGCATGACAGACTAAAATCACGCCAAAAACTCCAAGAGATTTGTATGTAAGAAAATGTTTGAGAAATCGTAAGTGGAAGTGACAATATTGGATTACAAAATCTCCATATAAAAAGGTGAGTGAGTGAATCAGAAGTTTAGACAGGATTCCGGACGTGTTGGTGTCTAAAGCCGACGTGGATTCGGCCATCGATTCCCTGGTTGATTACCTCCAGACCGCCGTCAGGGTGACCTCGAAAGAGGTACAAGCGGCGAACGATCGCCGTTTTATACTCCCTGACGACGTGAGAGCATTGATCATGGAAAAGAACGCCGCGACTCGAGCTTACGACGTTTACCCGTCTGTAGAGAATCGCGATCGTTTACGTTTGTTACGAAAAACAGTCAAGTCTCGTATTTCTGAGATCCGGGGCGATAGGTGGGACAGACTCCTGGAAGGTCTCCAGCCGTCTCACCTGTCGTACTGGACTCTAGCGCGAACTCTCAAGTCAGATATGGTCACTCCAATACCTCCTCTCGACAGAGGCCCCGGGTTGCCTCCCGCGTTCGATAACATAGATAAAGCGGAATGCCTTGCCGCAAGCTTAGAGAAACAGTGTTCGCCAAACACTGATAACACTGACCCTTTCCATAACGGATTAATCGAATCAGCTGCGGAGCATGTACTCGCGTCTCCTCCGGCGGATACCATAACCGCGATCACTTTCGATGAAGTTGCAGGCGCAATCAAGCGTCTCAAGCCTAGGAAGTCCCCAGGTCCCGATGGGATCAGGAACGAGGCTCTGAAACTCCTTCCTGATCGCATCATAGCTCTATTGGTCTGCGTCTTCAATGCGGCCATGTCCCAGGGTCACTTTCCAGCCGTCTGGAAAAAGGCCGTAGTGATAGGTATTCACAAGCCCGACAAGAAAGCTACGCTTCCCGTTAGCTATCGCCCCATTAGTCTGTTAGAAACCTTAGGAAAACTTTTTCGAGCGGCTCCTTCTGAACCGTCTCCAGGTCACGATTACAGATTTAAAATTAATACCACCTGAGCAGTTCGGATTTCGCGCCGAACACTCTTACACGAATCAAGTACACCGCCTCACGGAGTATATTTTCTCTAAATTTAACGCCGATCCGAAACGTAAACCGAAACTCACAATTGCAGTCTTCTTCGATATCGCCAAGGCCTTCGATAAGGTCTGGCACGGAGGGCTCATCCATAAATTATGTAAATCTCGCGTACCCGATAGGTTAATTCATATTATCCGCGATTATCTTACTGATAGGACATTCCGCTTCAGAGTGGATGGTGAACTATCGCTGCCCCACCCGATACGCTCAGGTGTGCCACAGGGCTCCATACTCGCGCCCACGCTCTTCAATCTGTTCATCAGTGACCTACCTCGGTCTCGGTGGGTCTAGGTAGGTTGTTACGCTGACGATACCGTTATTTACACTTCCGGCTGGCGGTCGGACTTTCTTAGGAAGCGCATCGAAAAAGCCGTTCATACTCTCGGTGAATGGTTTCGTCGATGGCGCATAGAAGTTAATCCCGGAGTTATTGGCGGGATTTCAGTCTGTCATATAGTGGATTTTATATTTTATTCATAATCTTGTGTTTCTTGACTCTATATTGTGTAAAGTTGGTGGTGTTTTATGTAATATGGTTGGTTTATTGTGCATAAGTGAAGTGAATGGAAAATAATACCACGGAGCATGAAATTCTGAGGTGCCACAAAAACTCCCTGGAGGGTTCTAACAAGAGATCCACCATCTTGTTAGAATATTGATTGACACGACGCTTGATATTGTAATGATCGTACGACGCTTGTAATATTATTGATTACTCGACAATGGCAGTAATAATCTGAAAGATTGATTGCCAAAAATAAAGTTAAAAAAAAAAAAAGTTAATCCCGATAAGAGTACCGCAATACTTTTCGATCCTACGAAACGCGTTAATAAATTTGAGCCCATCAGGCTATACGGAATCGATATCCCTTGGGTCGAAGAGGTCAAATATCTCGGTGTCACATTAGATAAACATTTAAAGTTCAATTCACATACAGACAGAGTGCGAAACAAAGCCGCTATGATCTTGGGTCGCCTCCATCCGTTGCTTTGTCATAAGAGTAAGATGTCCCTCAGACACAAGCTCACTTTGTATAAGACGTGTATCCGTCCCGTGATGACATATAGCTGCCCCGTTTTTGCGCATATGTCCAAAGATAACTTTCATAAGCTGCAGGTTCTCCAAAATCGTGTTTTACGTAAAGTGACCGGTGCTCCGTGGTACATTCGGAGAGTCGATCTCCATAAAGACCTAGAGATCCCTTCTATCCGGGCGTACGTAAAATCACTTACGATTAGTTATTTTGAAAAAGCTGCGAATCATCCCAATCCGTTAGTGGTATCCGCCGCAAACTATGAACCCGTACCTAACGCTGCGCGTTATAAAAGACGTCCGCGATGCATTTTTACCGACCCTCCTGATTTAATCACGTCAGTGAACGATCAGTACCAGCCTGTCTCTCGAAACAGAGCGTGCTCACGCCCACGCCCGCGTAACCACAGATCACGCCGTCGTGGTCTGGGAGTAAATTTCGCTTCCGCACACTAAATTAGGCCCTCCTCGGCAACGGCTCAAGCCTAGATCTGTTCCCTCGGCGTGAAGCCCTTGAGTACGCTGCTCACGCGATACAGTGACACACAAATATACATCACTGCTACAACACGATCACCCCCACACACGTGCACGCCTACACGCTTACACATGAAAGTGGAAGGGTTTACTTTTTTCCCTCATCGAAATGGAAAACTCTTAATTTTCCGATAATAAATATATGGAGGAGTTGTTGAGGCGTGTATGCTTGGTACACATATATGTTTCAACAACTCATACATATATGAATAGTTAGCTAGGTTAGCTAAGATAGGTCGCGATTTTGCATGCAACAGGCAACAGCCAAGCCGAGGTGTGCCGTGCACCCTTGAGCTGGTTGCCAAAATAAAATCGGCTGAGTGTCTTAAGCGCTCGCCTTAGTAGTCCGGTGAAGCTGTTAAGACCTTGCTGGGACAATAGCGTAGACATTTCGAAAAAAAAAAGTGAATCAGAAGTTAAGAGGTTCTCAAAAAGGTTTTGTTATTTTGTATTTTAACTTACTTCGTTATTATGGGAGTTTTGTTAAAAAAATTGTAAGAAAATGAGAAAATATTATCGATTTAACATACAGTTAACTGCTTTGATTTCTTTGATCTTCTTGTAAGTGCCCGTTTGCTTTGCGTCGAGTGCCGCGTGTCGTTTCTCAGACATGGAGCGTCTCCCCACCGCGTCTCTGCTGAACCCCGCACCGCACTCGCTTCCCGACTCCCCCCCACCCCAACTACCGCTTCCTCTAGGAAATATACATACATACATAAATAAATATACATACACGTATACTTGTCTCATAATTAAATCAAGCAAAGAAAAAAAAATCACACATGTTAATTTACGCTATAAAACTTTTAAGATCGAATTGTCTAAAATAGCTTATAAGCGTATTTGTTAACTGATTCAAATACCATATTGATTACCAACAAAGAGATATAACTCACGAAGCTCACAACTAGTTATCTCGTCTCTTCTTTAGTTAACCTATTTATTCTTGTATTCGTACTTCTAATATATCAGTGTAAATATAGGTCGGTGGCTTCAGGGAAGAGAAAAAAAAAGTTTGGCTTACATGAGTTTTTTTAGTAACATAATATTATTAAAACAGAATGGCTTCCTAAACCAATCTCGTGAAAAATTCCATAGCAGTTTGTAGTTGGTAGAGCGACGCTGAAACTATTCCTGAAGCATGAAAGAGTCGGCTCGCCCCTGATACTACCACCCGACACACAGAAATACCGACGTGAAGTAACAGTGCTTGCATTGTTGCGTTTCGTTCGGTCAGTGAGAGCGTCAGAGACCCATCTCCCCTACCCCTTATCCCTCCTCCCACAAGCTGGCAACACACTTGCGACTCCCCTAAGTGTTGTAAGTGTCTATGGACGGTGATGACCACATAACATCGGGTGACCTACCTGTTCGTTTGCCTCCTGTGATTTAAAAAATTCAACATATCAATCTATACACGCGGATGTAAAATGTAAAAGAGCATGCACACTTTCGCAGACATAAACGCACACACTCGGCATGCACGCATACATAAACATTTGTATGTACGTATACACAAACACTTGTACGCACGCGAGTATACATACACATACGTATACACGCGTACTGAATACGCACCTAGCACGCAATACCGTATACATAGACAACAACACACAATTCGAATTTAACTCATTATATAATTACAAAGTTTGTTCCAAACACACTGTACCATATACGTATAAAATATACACAAATAATATTAAATGCGGCAGTCATTACCTCGTGGTTCCATAGTCCTCTTCAATAATAACATTATGATGTGCAGGCGGCGACCGAGACATATGCACATGACCAAGATTTTGTCTATAATGATGCCCGTTCATAGGCGGTGCTTCCACCTGCGTCGCCATATAATAACTCTCGTTCCTTAACCCAGTCAGTCTATCTATCACAGGATTCCATCCGTCCAAGCGACTCCACTCGAAGCTATCTCTTTTATTATCATGAGGAACTATATCTTTGTCTCTTTCTAAGTAGCCTTTACTATCATCTGATTGGTTGGTAACATAACTATTGTTATTGTTTATCGTGACTATAGAGGCGTGTTTCTTGCTCGGTCGGCCTTCGTGGTTGTCGAAAGTTTCGTTCTTGTTGGCGTCATAGTTGAAGTTGTCAAGAGGTTTGTTCTCTTTGTCACTCGTATAAATGACAGTGTTGTAGTTTGTTGAACTGTTGTCGTTCGAATTAGTTGTGTCGTTGCCGTTTGGAGGTGTATCGTCTTTCCAACGAGCAAGGTTGTCCATACTGTCTGTAGTAAAAAATAGACCAGTAACTTAGAGAAACATGCTGTCTATGGTAATAAATAAACCGGTAAATAAGAGATACATGCTGTCTATGGGAATAAATAAAACGGTAAGAGATACATGCTGCCTATGGTAATAAATAAACCGGTAAGAGATACATGCTGCCTATGGTAATAAATATACCGGTAAATTAGAGATACGTGGGATCTGTGGTAATAAATATACCGGTAAATTAGAGATACATAGGATCTGTGGTAATAAATATACCGGTAAATTAGAGATACATGGGATCTGTGGTAATAAATATACCGCTAAATTAGAGATACATGGGATCTGTGGTAATAAATATACCGGTACATTAGAGATGTATGGGATCTGTAGTAATAAATATACCGGTAAATTAGAGATACATGGGATCTGTGGTAATAAATATACCGGTAAATTAGAGATACATGGCATCTATGGTAATAAATATACCGGTAAATTAGAATTACATGCTGTCTGTGGTAATAAATAGATGGGTAAGTTAGAAGTAATTAACTTATTAAATAGACTTCTATGAATAAGATCAAACATCTAAACTTCACAAAAATTTATATATTTGTATTACAAATAATATAACTACACTAAGAATATGTGTAATCATTGCATCGAGAAGAGTTCCAGATTAACAGTAGCCGGACTAAACTCGAAACAATTGACAAAGGTGAGAATTAACATTGGATCGCACCAAACTACTAACATTTTTCAGAGAAATAGCTCTATATATTCGATATACGATTCATATACCAGGTGAAGTTTTAAACGCTCGCAGTATTCTAGGATATTACACTTCAGTTACCTTTTACACATAAAATAACAATATCAAAATAAATATAAATAAAAAACCAAGAAAACATATGTTAAACTTAGCTCTAATCCTTTCAAAAATATAAACACAATTTAGGTGCAACGACCGGTGTCGAAAACTACAATGTACGACCTTGAGTTAATAACTTTCGATAATAAACCGGACCATAAGCCCTTTTGCTTTGTTCTTGACGTTCCCACGTTCCCTTTCAAGTGAAAGTGAAATCACCCGACGGTCTTTGACTGTGTTTTAATATAGACGCGTAGAGGATTGTGTATAATTTTTGTAATTTACTAGATAATTAAGTCAGATATTAAGCACCTATTTTTTAAATTGATTTTGAACGAGAATCGAGTGCGGAATATCCTCTATAAATATTGCAACTGTCTAAACATTCAGCCTGTATATGTGATAAATTCGCACGATCTGATTTATATTTATAACGCATAAGGAATTATAGTATAGCATAACAATATATAATATAGTTCATAGTGTTTTAATAATTATATATTAATAGGTTACCAGTCCTGCGCGCAACCGTGAGCGAGATGCTTCCTCTTGTTGTGGGAGCGGAGTGCAACAACGCACGTCTCAGTGTCTCCATAGCCTCCGCATTGGACTGTCCAACCAGCGACACTCCGTTCACACTCAACAACTGATCATTCGTGTGTAACCTAAGATAACAACTTGACTCAATTCCAAAAAAAAAAAACAATTAAGGCCATTTGACTAATACAGAAATATTTACAATAAGACGTCATCAGTCACTAAGGGATATATGGCAAGGCTTATTTAATCTTCCTAAACACGTGCGGTTCTTAAACACGGTCTCACGGAGCTATCTGCGTCGTTTTGAGATACTTTTTTTTCTCGATCTGACTACGCTATTGGACTTGCAAGGCCTTTACAGCTACATCGGACTACTATGTTTGAGATACATGGTAGAGCCACGCTGAAGCTATAACTGGTTTCAACATGAATGGTTCGATTCGACCCCGATACTACCACGCGATCGACAGAAACACCGACGTAAAGTATTAATACTTGCATTTTTGCGTTTAATACAATACAATGAATTATGTATATACGGGCGCGCGACCGCGCTGCCATCTGGTTTCAATTCAAGTAACAAATTAAATCTTCATTATCTGTAAGGTCATCTATCAGTTAATGGGGAGCTTAAATAACAAGTTTTACGTCAATCGCGTGTGACGGTTAAACGCCCTTATTTTTTTTAAATATTCATAAAGTAGAACAAACCTTCCATCTCTTGAGGCAGCACCACCATGCAAGACAGATTTAATAAAGATGCCGAGGTCTTGTGGGTCCGGCCCGACAGTGACCTTGCCCTTCACACTGATACCGAGACCAGCTTTCTCAGAGTCGTGCACTGGTACATCCAGCCGCAGTATTAAGCGATTCCTTAAACTTAATATCTGAAACGACAATTTATCGAACTTAGAAAAAAAATGAAACAGGTGACCAATGTCAGTAATTAACTAAAAAAATATTCAAACAACCTACGCGCTCACAGAATAGGTATCAGGAATGAAGTACTTCATGCTTTTCATTCAACATCAATAAAAACAGATGTTTATTTGTACATTTTCGTCACGTAAGGAAATGCGTTAAGTCCCCTCTATAGAACCCTTTCTGTACCTGTATAATTTTATGTTCCAAAGCAAAGGATTGAATCACTGAGATCCCTTTAATAGTTTAGAAATAATATATTTTTTAAATGAGATATCAATTATATTTAAAAATACAAGAAAAAAGTAAGTTTTGATAAAATTTTGCACACCTTTCAGTATTGAGGTAGTATAACACGATGCTCGTTGGTCAAATTTCCATATTATATAGACAGAAGCATAACGATATTTCCTTACGTGACGATTTCTACTAGTCAGCTCCGCTAAGCCAACTACATTAAGTAACATGTTAAAATACCAAATCTTACTTATGTTTATACTTACCGAACTAGAAGATGTATTTAAAGCCTCTTGTAGCGCAAACTCCCCATTATGTTCTTTGTTTAGGAGATCATCCTTCGAAGAACTCTTTTTTATTCTGCCTCTCATAGAACTATTGTTAGAGTTATTTTGGTTTATTGCATTCACTATTGTGGAGACGCGCCCATTTTCTGTTCCCACACCCACCTCTATGTGATTTGGACCATTCATAGAAGACCCGATGGCTTTCTCTGTATATTTTGTAGGACTCTGCTGTGGTTCTACTCTCTGGAATAATGTATAAGGTAACAATGAACAAATCTCTATAAGAAATGGTGACTATTACAGTTTTTAAGAGTAAAATTTGTATTCTAGTTTTTTTAAATATATACATCACGTAGGAGGCAAACGAACAGAGATATAAAGCGATCACCACCGTCCATAGACATTAGTAAACGAGGGTAATCGAAAGTGCGTTGTTAGCTTCTGGTTTGGGGAATGGGGGAGAGGAAGGAAGAGGGAAGGACAGAAGAAGGAAAATGGACCTCCGGCACTCTCACTGATCGAAAGAAACGTAATAAATATGAAATACAAGCACTGTTACTTGACGTCGGTGTCTCTGTGGGTCGGGTGGTAGTACCGGGAGCGAACCGACCCATTCATGCTGAAACCAGTTATAGTTTCAGCATGCCTTTTACCACCTATTAAATTTTACGATAACTTGTACTTTTCTCTATAGTATTACTATAAAAGGTTCAATTATGTCATCTTTTTTAAATATTACAACAAAAGGTACTCTTTCTAATGTTGGTCTTCGACAAAGCATCTATAAACTTGAAAAAAATTACCACAGTTTGGGACCATTCTAGTCACCAAAAAGAGCTTACAAGAGACTAGATGGGGTTCATTTTTTTCTGTATTTATCACTAGCTGATACCCGTGATTTTCTCTACATTATTTATTAACTTAAACACATTTTTATGAACAGAAAAAAAACATTGTAAGCAAAATATATTTTGCTTACAATTTTTTTTTTTTAGTTTTATGTAGTGCTTATAAAATTATACATCTAATCATTTCCAAATATTTTAACGAATACAGACAGTAACTAATTATCAGGCTACGTTATCGTTCATCGAATGATCCTACTTGTAATTTTAATAGTAAAATATATCTGACATGGTGCTTGAAATTGTTCGCTGGTAAATCGGCAACATACTTTGGTCCTTTTTTTTTTCTCGGACTGACTACGCTATTGACCTAGCAAGGTCTTAATAGCTTCACCGGACTACTTGCTTTGGGACCTTTATTGTCCCTTACATTGCTTTTTGCGTTAGACCGAACACAAAAACTATAATCATACTGTATGAAAAACCGGCGTTGTTAAATCGACTCAACATTAATACACAGTAGCAGAACACAAAAAACACAGAAAAACAAGTTAAAGTAGACACCGTAGCTGACCTGTAATTACCAAAATACATTGTATTTTTTGTGGTTCAAATTACAGTCGTGAAAATTAATGCATATATAAGAGAACTAGCTTCAGTCCGTGACTTCGTCCGCATAGAATACTTTGGGCTAACACAAAGCGGAAGGTCTCAAAAAGAAAAAAAAACAACGATTTTAAAACATTTTTCATTGGTCCATAACGGTCTTAGCGTGATAACATATCTTATAGCCTTTCCCGCTAAATGACCTACCTAACACTAAGAATTTTCCAACTGGGACCAGTAGTTCTTGAGATCTGAGAAAAAAAAGATAGATCGCGCATTGCATGTATCAGGCAACAGACCAAGCCGAGGTGTGCCGTGTACCCTTGAGCTAGTTGTCAAATAAAATCGGCTGAGTGCCGTAAGCGCTCGTCTTAGTAGTCCGGTGAAGCTATTAAAAAAAAACAACCAAAATCTTCACCATTATAATATTAGTATAGATTGATTAAAACGTCATAAAGTCATACGAGGAAAATAAAATAAAATAATTTCTAAGAATTATACGTACCTGCGTACGATTAGGTACACTCCTCTCGATAACTATATCGACAGTGGAGTCAGCAGGAGTGTTCCTCAGCAGAGCCACCACTTGCTGCTGCGTCAGACCAGATACTGACACATTGTTCACCGATACAAGTTTATCACCAGCACGTAGTCTACCGTCCGTAACAGCCGCACCCTTTACAATAATCATTTAAATTGAAAATTCCTTATCAATATATGAATAACGTTACGGATGTAACGTTACGTTACAGACGACACATATTGCTTTAAATATAAATAAGATATATGTTCGCGACAATTTATAGAGATGTATTAACTAGTACTTAGTGTGTTTTATTTGTGTGCACCATTATAGTGTTTTGAGTAGAAATAGTGCCTAAATTTAGTATAGATTGATAATTAGATAGCATAATAGTTGTAATTGTAATTCGTTTGTATTATAATTCTTAGATATAGTTTAGAATGTATAAGTTACTAGTTGCAAGAATATTTGTAATTATTGAATGAAATAAAGAGCAAGCGAAGGGTACTCGTCGCGCCCCCGTCCTGCCCTGTGTAGTAGGTTTAGCCGATCCCTGACGTTGTGCACGTGGCTTCTAAGGGGGTGTAAGGGGTGTCGAATAACATCATAAGACTTGAGACACCCAAACCAACCTCACCTGCACGTGGTGCACCCTGCTGAATAACGAACGAGGCAATGGCGCAAGCGGGGTGGTAGGGTTTTACAGCCTGACTGGGTCGCAACCACCATGTATATGGCGAAAAAGCCCGTAAAAGTGATTCGCTTCTGCGGGTCGCGTTTCGGGATCAGCCTGTGCATATCCAGCTTTTTACAGGCCGGCATGATAGTGGCGACCGGCGATGGACAGTGTGTCAATCGGTGGTCGCTATTATTTTTGGATTGTACTATGCTTACCATCAAGTATAGTGCAGTCACTTTGCCGTGCTACAATAAAAAAAAAGTGCTCTGATTGGCGGAGCACAGCCAGCGTCGGGCGAGCGACCCCGGTGCCTTATAGACAAGGCCCGGAGCATGGACAATTGGACATTCAGGCGCGGGCGTCATAGAGAGCGGTCAATATTAATAGTAACCGCGTAATAGATAAATAGCAATAGATAGTGAATAAGCTGTTTTGAACGAGTCGCCATAGAGACACATAGTTTACGTCAACATAGGAGCGCCCTTCGCTCCACTGCTCACTAGTTATAATCTTTTATTGCGAGAAATCCTGAAAGTCGTTTCTTCTAGATTCAATTTCGGAACCAGCTTCATCGTTATAGTTGAAAGTCATTCGGAAGTGGCTTTCAGTATGCAAAATAAATGGTCTAAGTTTAATATGTATTCAGTAACAGCCACATCCTTCACAAAAACCACCAAAAGTGAAACTTATTTGCAGAAAATAAAATGGTTACGGATGTAACGTTACGTTACCGATGACACAAAATTGTTTAAAGACTAATATATATTCCTAGCTACATTTTTCTCGAAACCATTTCAAGTGAAACTGCTTCGTGGAAAGAAAAAAAAATGAGTTACAGACGTAACGTTACGTTACGGACGATATGTAATGGTATAAAAACTAATATGTACTACATAATAGCCGCATCCTTCACAAAACCGTATAAAAAGAAACTTCATTTGGGAAAAGAAAAAATTGCGTTACGGACGTATCTAAAATAAAAATGAATAAATGTACCTTTGGTAATATATTTTTGATGTATATGGGACAGTGCCCTCCAGTGGGGTTATCCCGTGTGGTTATCGTGAACCCCAAGCCCTTCTCGCCCTTTACTAAGGTAACAGCAATTGTCTGCATCGCACCCGATATTGGTTTACTCGTTGGAGTTACTGGAACTTCCATGTCTGATATAGCACGTTCTCTACTGCCAACTAAAAAAAATATTAGTATATCAAATAGATATAGGAGAACAATTGATCAGTACTGAACTAAACAATCTTAATGTTAATGTGCCTTTCATAAAATATGTTATGCAAAATTTTACATTTTTTTTATGAAAACATCACGTAATTTTTTCTTGTAAAATGTGAGCAAATTATATTAGCAAAGTAAAACATGTTTTAAGACTAAAATATACCGACATCTGACACAACTATTTTATATACTAAAAAAACCTTGACAAATTAATACATAAACCTTTCTCAAGAATCACTTTGTCTATTGGTGAAAATCACATAAAATCCGTTTAGTAGTTTTGAGTTTATCGAGAACAGATAGACGTGGCAGAGGACTTTGTTTTATACTGTGTCGTTATATTAAAATCCATGAGAAGATGTAAGTACTGATGTATCGAGATGTAATAATAATAAAAAAAAATTATACTCAAAATAGCAATTTTGGAAAATCTCACGTGAGATTAGGGGAAGGCAGAGGGGGATCGAGACAAATCTCACATCTTTCTTGGATCAAAAAGTTCTCAAAAATGCCTGACGTAATTAATGGACGCCCCCATAACTAAACACGGGGAATATTACACAGTATCAATTTTAATGTAACTCAACTATGTATTATGATAATGATAATTGCGTCATATAACAATAGCAACAACAATAAACACGTGCGAGGCCACGAGCACAACTATTAAGATTTCAATCTTTAAACTAGATACAACATTACCAGTTTCATACATTTTGACAAAACCGAATTTAACTCTAAAAATAGTAGATTTAACCTCTTAGTACAAGTGACCTTTATAGTTGAAACTGTGCTGGTTTTATAAATAAGAATTACAATGAAACAAATACTCTTAAGCATCAAGTCGTAGTCCGGTGAAGCTGTTAAGACCTTGCTGGGTCAATAGCGTAGTCATTTCGAAAAAAAAAAAGCATCAAGACCAAATATCTGTGTCATGAGGGATGGAATTTATACACAGGTACAGTTTTAACATAAAAGATCTGAAAGCAAAAAAAACAAGCCGAACCTACTTAGGTTGGAATCGGAACAAGAAGAAGCGATTATTCTAAGTTTAATGGTCATTGTTATAGAATTCGTCTGAGAGATTCTACTAACAAATCAAATTACCTTCAGGTAAGAGATCTAGTGGACGTTCTTGTACGGGATGTACGCTCGCAACGTTGTTAACGCCTGTCACCCACCGAAGCATATCCTCTACCCTGTCAATTTAATAATATGTATTAGCACATAGTCACAAGATTAACATAAGTTTAACCTATATACTAATTAGAAAAAGGATTTAGCAAAGGAAAAAAAATGCCATTTGCACAGCTTAAAATCATGTCTTGCTTATTTTAGTATTGTACTTAAGCTGTCCTAGATTTAAAACGCTCTGACAGAAGTAATACACAAGCTAAATTAGGAAAAAGGTAAAGAGAATTGTTTTATAAATAAAAAAAACATATAGTCACGAAATATATTTTTTTACAGTCTTTTAGTTGTATTTACCTATGGTTCTGATGATTGTTAACTGGTGTATCTTGCCCTAAAGGATCTCTTCTAGCATCCCTCGGTAGACTTTTACTACCGTAACTTTGTACTCTCTCAGCTGCATCTAACCATATACCACTTCTGGAAAGAAATAGATTAAAAATAGTCTTACAAATTTAAACTTATATATGAAGTTGTATGTATGAAAACTCTTTACCACAATCAACCATTCGGCTTTGGGTTTCATTACATGTATATATATTGATGGTGTATATTTATTTGACTAAAGATGTTTATAAATAATGTGGAGAATTTTGAAGCGATATTGGCTCATTAGTAGCGATTGTGATTTTTAAATCCATCAGTGTGCTTAGTGTGAGTTTTTGTACCTACTCGGACGCGTTGACGTTCACTACGGTTTGTATGGGATTTTAAAAGCGCCATCTAGCTGTTCGCATGTAAGACGTAGTTTATGAGTGCGAGTTTTGTATGTTTACTTTGTTGATATCGAGGTTCGAAACGCGAGCACGTAGCACCGCGTAAATGCTTATTTGCGAGTGCGAGTTACAATTATATGCATTTTGACGTTTCATAAGTAAATATACTCATATTGACATTAGTACATTTTTCACTTTGAATTTTGTCGTGAGACGTATAGCTTTGTAGAGTAAAAGTATTTTTATAGCATAAATAATATAGAAGCAAGTTGCTTTTTGCGTTGAAAATGTTCGAAATAGTGAAAGCACAAGATATAAGAAATAATATGGCCATTGTTCATACAAAACTTCGCAGTAGCAATGATCCATTAGAAGATCCTATGGAGGTTCATACTGTGAAAAGGTATCACTTCACAGAGAAAACATTATAGTGTTTGTGCAAAGAACTTTACGAGAAACAAATATAAAGCCTTCATCACTACGAGTTACATTGAAAATAAAGGTAAATATTCTTGATCTTGAGTGAACTTTTTTTATCATATAAGTGCAATAATCGTGATCTTTACAAAATATACTCAATACACCTGTGACTAAATCCAATCGGGAGCTAATAGGGGTAGCAAATAAACTCTCATGAATAAAGCATTGTAAGGAATATGTAAATTTAAAATCTAACCTTCTAATGTATATATCCATAGTATTTTTTTTTGTATTTGTTTATTTACCAAGTCATATGCATATGGTATATTCAAGGGTTACTATAATAAAGAAAACTATTTGCAAGGTTACAATTTATGTCAAATTGATATCTTTAAACAGACAACTTATGAGAAGGGTGACACAATTCTTACTAAATAATATAACTATATTCCAATTTAAACAAGGCTATGTATCTATAATTGATGTATATATGCATCAACATATATATTAATATATTCATTAATTCTTTCAGGTTTTATTGTAAATGCTATGACTAGATGTTTTGATGGTAGTCATTTCATTGTGTTTGGACCTCCTAAAGAAGATGAACATCTTTATTACTATTGTAAACACTACCAGTCTCTTAAATGGATAAATGGTAAATATTATGTTAACTTCATAAAATATATGCATTAGATTGACATAAATAACCTACAAATAACTATTTCATATATGACTGGGTTGATGAAAGGCATATTATAAAAATTAAGGGGAAATTTGGTATTGACTCACTAATATGTGATACAATATAGTCAGCTATATAACCATATAATTATTAGACTAACATGGAAAAATAGTGTGGTTTTTTCTAAAATATATATGTTAATATATACATACTCTGACATTGGTGTACCTAGAATAGGTAACACTCATAAATATCCAGTATTTCTGTATTTGAAGTATAAGTGTATTTGTAATGACAAATTGTCAGCGCTTTACTTACAATAAACAAATAAACGGGGAAAACATATTTGTTCTACCACCACATACTTTGTAATTGAAATAGGAAAACTTAATTTCATTATTTTTTTATAAAAATATTCAATTATTTTTAATCCCTTTACGTTCATGGAAAAGATGTATGTAGACAAATATTCTATAATTGTGTTTTTCATTTATATTGTACATCAATGTATTCTTTCACAGTAATAATATTGTTTCATTTTTTAGGAGATTGGCTTCCCACTTGTTGATGATTCCAATTTTTCATAACACTCCTGACACAACAGAAGCTAATCATGAAGCAAAGCATACTTGAGGCTGAAATATTTATGAAAAATGCTTGTACAAGAATAAAGAACAATAACAATGTTTGAAACTAGCAGTTTTTCATTGTGAGCAGTTAAAATATGGCAAAATGAATTCAGGCTTACTATACCGTACATAAAATGATGGATATATTTGGTATTATAGTGCCATAGGAAGAAGGATGTGATCATGAAATTTTCTACTCCTACGGAGACAATAACCACTTCATATTTAATTGGCAGAAGATTGTTAAGTGATCAATTATTATGTAGAATAGAACAATAATAAAATATCATTATTAAAAAAGAAAGTATTATATCATATCATTATAATTGAAATAAAACTAGTTTTTACTGTTTTTATATAATATTGATTCTAATAAATCTAAAGAATTCAGTCTTGTGTTTGAATATTTATTTCTTAACTCCAGCCTGTTACAATCTCATTTCCATATAATCATGACATCACTGTATTAAACTCTGCAATGCTCTCTCCAAATTTTATTTTTATGATTTTTCAAGTCTTGTGTTGTCTCGCCCTTTTGTTCACTTTATCTCTACAAGTTAAAGAAGCCAACTCTTCCGTGTCTTAAAGTCGCTGGGTCTTAATGAGATTTCCGTGTCTAAAATATATAAATAGGACTATAATTAAAACATAAATTCAATAAAAGAATAAAATTTTACGCGAAATATAATAACCTCAAATACTTACTGTTTCATATAATTGAATAAAATTTCGACATTTTTACAATTTTGTGTAGCGAAATTACTGCTTTTGTATACATAGGCGTAGCATATTTTGTCTAAAAAGTATAGATTATAAATAATTGTAAATAAATGTAACATTCACGAATCAAACAAGTAAATAAACAAATCTGCGTTTGCATACGTAACCCGCCTAAATTGATATGTGACTCGTTTTGTTCAAGGATTTATAGTTTTTAGAGACTGTTTAATTTGGTCAGGGTATCATATGACGTTTAAGATTGCCAACATGATAAAAAGAAACTAATCATTGTTCACAGTGAGTCAACGTAAATCCAATCGCCAACACAAAATGAACTCACACTCGCATATACTCGGGTCTCGGTACATTTCCCGTAACCTCAGTGAACGCTATAGTAAAGTCATACGGTATATTTTTGCAAACTCACACTAAGCACACAGTGTGCTTAGTGTGAGTTTTTGTACCTACTCGGACGCGTTGACGTTCACTACGGTTTGTATGGGATTTTAAAAGCGCCATCTAGTTGCTCGCATGTAAGACGTAGTTTATGAGTGCGAGTTTTGTATGTTTACTTTGTTGATATCGAGGTTCGAAACGCGAGCACGTAGAGACGCGTAAATGCTTATTTGCGAGTGCGAGTTACAATTATATGCCATTTTGACGTTTCAAAAGTAAATATATTCATATTGACATTAGTACATTTTTCACTTTGAATTTTGTCGTGAGACGTATAGCTTTGTGATATAGAAGTGTTTTTATAAAGTAAATATTATGGTACCACGTTATTTTTTCGCGATGCAAATGTTGGAAACAGCAAGATCACAAGATATTGGGAATAATATAGCCGCTGTTCTTGCAAAAGCTCGCGCTAGGAGTGATCCATTAAAAGATCTCACTGAGATAGAATTTATGAAAAGATATCGGTTTACAAAGAAAGCGTTTAAATTTTTGTGCAAAGAACTGAGGCGACACACTAATCTAAAGTCGTCACAGATCTCCGTGCCTAAAATATATAAATAATACCATAATGTACACAAATTCAATAAAAGATCAATAAATGTTTAATATATAAATGTTCCACTTAGTGTTCCATATAAGTAATCATAAATTCAAATTGTTGATGACTGGTTCTCATTATTTGTATTACCAAAATAGCAACTTTATCTAAAAGTTTAAAGAGAAACATAAAAGTTGTATAAAAAATAATATTGAGGCACGCGCACTCAGAATGTATGTAAACAAACGTATGTAAACAATCGATGGATAACCCGCCTAAACTAATACGTAACTTACTTTTTTGAAGAATGCATGGTTATAAAGACTTCATAAATTTAGTCGGTTAATCATAGGACACTACAGCATTGCCAACATAATGATAAAATTTCGCTCGGAAACGTTCATGGAATTAAAATTTTTCGAAACAACTTCACGGTTCGAGGTGAATTAACGTCAGTCGATTGAACAACATGACATGTAACTCACACTCACATGTACTAGGTTCTCGGTACGTTCTATGTACATTCGGTTAACGCTATGGAACATTTATTCGATACAATTTTGCAAACTCACACTAAGCACGCTGAATCGTGGTCTGTAGTATCGATTCATGAAAAAATCGAGGTCTTGGGCATCAATTATTAAAAAAGCTGATCTCTTGTTTTTTCTTTTGAGTTTTTTTTTATTAATTATAAATTATTGTATGGTTTTATTTTAATTAAATAGAAAAAAAAAATCATATCTCAATTTTATAGTGTCACAGATCGATTCACTGGGTCGATTCGATGTTTAATATCGGTTAGAATAATCGATGTTTTTCTGTCTAAAAATTTATTAATCGATCTCAGTTCATCATCCCCATTCATTAGTGTAGTGCAATTTGACTTTGTTTAATTAAAATTTAAGTTCTAGGTAAACAAAACCATCGCAATAAAACAGCAACATAATGCTACGGCATATACTAATGTACTGTGTTATCTTCCAGCTAGCTAAGTCCCATAGTTAATAATCTGTCGTCAAGCACCAGTCATTATGGTCCGACTAGTGTACCCGAAAGTCAAAGCCAGGTCTAACCCAAAGTATTAAAATTTTCGGCTACCGACGAGATAGTGGGAAACCTATAAAGTTAATTTAGGTAGAATATAAAATGATGTTCATATCAACTGATAGTAATTAGACTTTTTTTTATTAGCAGTTAGATGCATCTCTAAAAAATCTTAAATTTTTGTAGGAAATGTTTAACACTCACCCTGGTCCAGAAAACTGCATAGATAACCTATTGGATTGCCTCTGAAAGTGCTGTCCAGGATGACCATGCCTATCAGAAGGTTGGTCCGTATGATGTCCATCTGACATAGGGTGGACTTTTTGTGTGACTCTGCTGTTATCATCTCGACAAACGACGGCTGCAGACCAACGCTTGGTTTGTTCCGATACCTAAATCATAGAAACATGTTTAGATAAATTTTCAAGTATATTCAAATTATCTATACTAATATAATAAAGAGGTACCTAAAATTTGTGACGTTGTAGGGGGTAATATCAGGAACTACTGGTCCAACTTGAAAAATTCTTTCAATTTTACTATCGAGGAAGGTTATTTATTGGCTATATATCATAACGCTAAGACCAATAGGAACGGAACAATAATGAAGAATGTTTCAAAATCAGGGTTTCCCTTTAAGACCTTTGGGGTGTAAGGGGTGTCGAATAACATCATAAGACTTGAGACACCCAAGCCAACCTCACCTGCACGTGGTGCACTCTGCTGAATAACGAACGAGGCAATGGCGCAAGCGGGGTGGTAGGGTTTTACAGCCCGACTGGGTCGCAACCACCATGTATATGGCGAAAAAGCCCGTAATAGTGATTCGCTTCTACGGGTCGCGTTTCGGGATCAGCCTGTGCATATCCAGCTTTTTACAGGCCGGCATGATAGTGGCGACCGGCGATGGACAGTGTGTCAATCGGTGGTCACTATTATTTTTGGATTGTACTATGCTTACCATCAGGCATAGTGCAGTCACTTTGTCGTGCTACAAAACAAAAAAAGAGCTTCCGCTGCCTGTTACCGTTAGCCCAAAGTAACTATTCCACGCGGACGAAGTCACGGGCAGAGACTAGTAGTTATACAGCTGGTTATTAAAATTTGTGGTTATTAAACTTTACAAATCAATAATTAACCAAAAGTATCGTATATCACAGTGCCATCGAATTTCTATATAACATTTCATTAAAATTAATCTAGATGTGATTGTAGAGGAATATTAAATATAAACGAACTTTCTCACTTATACAACTAATACCGACGTACAAATGATACTGTATCAAGAGTCGCTATAAATTAAATAAACTTCTAATTTAAAAAAAAATGGCAAAAGGATTCAAAAATAAATCTAAATAATCAATGAAAAATTCAGCATTGAATTATTCATAATCGTATGCCGATACGTTCAATAGTCTTCATGTGATTGAGCTTCAAAAGAACTATATTTTCGTTGTGTATATATAAAAAGTACAGGATCTTTGTTACTCACATCATTTTACATCAGGTGAGACTGTAGTCAAATCCTTAAAGCTATAAAAATGTTTCAGTAGTATTTTTCTAAAATCTTTATACTTTGAATCCATTACACGTTGATATATACTAGTAAAAGTGGTATATAACAGTGTCGAACAATCATTATAAAAAATCTGAATTAGTAACTTATATTTAGTATAAGTATGCTCATCCACAATTTAATGGTATCCAAGAACCGTCTTTATTTTTTGACAGTTCAAAATCAGAAATGTTTTTAAATTTAAATCGCCTAATCAAATATCGTGGGTATAAAAAACCTCGGCAGTTCGTGACGGTCAAAAGGTTAACAGATAACACCTTATTTTATCACAGTATTAATTTATTATATGAATCATCGATTTTTGTGCGTCGACACCATATTAAGTAATGGATGATTAATATTTATCTTTAAAGTTATCTCAGTTTCTATAAATGAGCATTCTGGCATATTGTTAATTACTATGTTTTTTTTTGTGAATAAAATTAATTAAAATACTACATATTATGTATGGAATATATTTTATGTTCGAAGCATTAACAGTATACATTTTAAAATACATTCGTTCTAATCATACTTCTCTGTATAATGTGAACGTTATATCTAAAAGTGATTTCATGCCAGATGGCCACACATAAACCTACATTAACTAGTCGTATTGTTTGTTAATATTATTGTCAGATAAAATAATTTTTCCAATGTTCATGAGATATTACGACAGTCCCCGTCAATCTTCTTAGCCGCTCTGAATATATCCGAAGTTCGGGCTTGTGCGTAATATAGTCGAAAGTTAAGTACAAAACCAAGTTACAATAGCGTATGAATCTAAAAATGGAATTTATTTATCCTTAAAATGTCTCAATGTAATGTAATATAATAAGTATTAACACCTAAACAAGATAATTAAAAAAACTTGACAAATGATATACCCAAACCTCCCTCATGGATCACTATATCTAATGTTGCAAACCGCAAGATCAGTAGTTTTTGAGTTTATCGCGAACAGACAGACGACGTAACAGAGTACTTCGCTTTATAATATGTAGTGATTTGTGTGCTGCGCAACTATATTCAGAGCGGTCAAAAAGTTTGGCGAGAACTGTAGCATTCCTGGGAGCGTGTATCACCCACGCAATGTGAAAAAACAGTCTCCTGATCAACTAATTTATTAAAGGTATGTTTTTCTCTTTCCTTTGGAATCCCTAGAATTATATAGGCCTAGTTCTCTTCACATCTTTTATTCATGACTAGCTTCTCAACCCGGCTTACTAACGAATAAAATGAGATCAATTCATTTCTTTACAACACAATTATATAAAGAAACAATATAGCAAGTGAATAATTGAACGTCAATTTGTCTCATTGACTCACTCACTTTTCCATATGGAGATTTACCAACATATTTTTTTTTCCGTATGATTTTTTAAACATTTTCTTTCATACAAACCTTGACTCAGAATTGTAACCACAACAAAACAGAATTAGACAAGTGCAGCCATACTGAAATGACGCGATTATATACATTCGGCAATCGATTTTTATTTTCATATATATCTATCTATCTCTATACATATTACAAATTAATAATAATGGGATAACGATTATTGTAAATCTTTGTTATCGTTGACTTAAATTTTGGTGAATAAAAGTTAAATGAATTAATTACCTGTCTCTGTGGTGGCAAAGTGTCTTGGTGTAGTGTCGGCTCGCTACCTCGTCGGACTTGCAAACCGTTCGCCCCATCCTCGAGGTCAGCCTCGCCGACTTCCACGCACGAGTCTGTGTTCGGTACTCGCATACTGCCTCCGACACCACCACCGCCCTGATTTTAACGGACGTTAATTAAATAGGCGGTAATGGCAAGGATGTAGCTCGAGTCGAATTAAGGTAGTGCAGCATTGGTTACAGGTAGGGCGGAAGTAAAAAAAACATATCATAATTGATCTGCCCTCGAAGCACGGGCTCCTAAATCAATCACCATGTATATCCATGTATATTTTGTAGGTGGTAGAGCCACGCTGAAGCTATTATTGGTTTCAGCATGAATGGGTCGGCTCGTCCGGGGTAGCATCACCCTCTCATAGAAAACCGACGTGAAGTAATAGTGCCTGAATTGTTGCGTTTCGTTCGGTCAGTGAGAGCGCCGGAGACCCATCTCCCCTCCCCTCCCCTCCCTCTCACTCTCCCTTTCCCTCTACTCTATCCCCGCTCCCTTTCTATCCATTTCCCCAAACACAGGCTGGTAACGCACTTGCGACTCCTCTGGGGTTGCTGGTGTTTATGGGCGGCGCTGATCGCTTAACAACAGGTGACCCGTCTGTTTTTAATCTCAAACTATGAACAAACAATTTAATTATAATAATTTATTTTAGTTTTTTGTGTCTTTAGTGAACTTCAGAAATTATTTTATTCGTTATTATAGTGTAAACCGTTTACAAAGTTGTTCGTTATAAGGAAAAACTTTCTATAACGTAGAAATTAGTTCTGTTTGTGTGGTTTACCATAAAACCATTTATTTGTTCTCTTCCCTCCGTATAATGAAACTTCTTTATAAGGAAAAAATGCTCGGTTCCATGAAATCCATTACAAAGAGTTTACACTGTATTTCACAAACGATAAATCTGCTATAATTATAACGTATAATAAAATAAATACGAAAAATTTCAAATAAAATGGTAACAAATGAGGTGCTGTGGTTGGTCGAAATATGATCATGTGTCAATTTCGTAAACGAAAACAAACTACACTGAAATTTATTTAATGGGTAATAACTTCATTTTATAACTGAACTAGCATTGACCGCGATCTGCGTTCCGCCTAAAGTATATTACAGTATACGTTTTTTTTTGCATAACAACCTACTCCTGATAATATTAAACACAACAAAAAAAGAATTAGCGAAATCGGTTCACCTGTTCTCGAGATTTACGCTCAGCAACACATTCAGCGATTCATTTTATATGATTTGGAGATTTCAGTGATTATTAAGAATTCCTATTTTACTATAGGTAATAATGACTGATCGTTATATCTCATAGCTATTACATTTAACTCAAAATATGAGTACATTGAGTTTCTTAGGTCGCTTTAATTATACCAACATTTATCAAGCCCAAAATATAATTAACATTTCGGACTTAGCGTTGTAAGGAAAATCGTAATAATTCCTGTCTTTAATAGACGAGTTTCAAATCGATACATATAATTAGAAAGTCTGTACTTTTTTAATTTTCCTAAAAAAAATTGTTGCAGGTGTCTTGAATAAGTAATAGAATACATTTCAACTATTTTTAGCTCACAGAAATAAACGACAAAGAGTTCTACCCTTATTTTTCCCTATCCTATATAGTTTAGAGGATTTGTTCTGACACAAAATACATATAAGAGTTGTTGAGGCTCGCATGCTTGGTACACATGCATGTTTTAATAACTCATATACGTATATCTAAATAGCTTAGCTTAGGTTAGCTCAGATAGGTCGCAATTTTTGCACAAAACAGGCGACAGCCCAAGCCGAGGTGTGTCGTGCACCCCAAATCGCCCAAACATCACAAATCGACTGAGTGCCTTTAGCGCTCGCCTCAGTAGTTCGGTGAAGCTGTAAAGATCTTTCAAGGTGAACAGAGTTTTCATTTTGAAAAAAAAAAAACATTTTTAGAGATGTCTGTCTGCATGTTTGAACACGTATCATTGCTAAACGTTGCTAACGTTGCTAACGTTCACGATAAAACATCAACAAAAATTATAAAGCACATCCTCGAGTAAGATACTAAATGTTTGAGTTCATTAAAATCGGTTTACTCTATCAAAAGTTAGTAAAATTTTAATGATGACGCGACTTAAGCACTAGAGAAAAGTACAAAGTAAATTGACTTAATACATTCAGATGATTTATTAGTTAATGACTTTTATCATAAGGTTACAAGCGGACAGAGTCGCGGACACAGCTAGCATTTAATAGCAATAATGCCGGCGCTACTCTGTTGTTAGCAACATGAACAATTTTCGATTGTTTTCACATCGAACTGCAGTTTGAGATTAATAATACACATTGTGGGAAGAAAAATCAAAATAAGAGAGGATACCATATCCGTAATAAAAGTAAATAGTTGTAGAGGCGAAGTTTATTATCAATTAGCTCCTGCTTGCGAGTTCGTCCGTCTGTTACTTTCAGCTGACACTAACACGCAGCGGAAACTCTCATAAAAATATTTTAAAATTTTCTTCATTGATGCATCATTCCTCTTGGTCTTAGCTTATGATATAGCCTCCCTGAGATTAGCGCGTTCAACCAAACAAACGAACCCTCCAGCTTTATAATATTAGTATAGATTAGATATTCAAACGAGTAAGACAACCCTGTTTCATCAGAGTGCATCAAAAGCAATACATATGTTATTTACTAATATATATTTCCAAAACACATTAAAATAATAAATTATGTATTATGTTTTCGTACCTTTTTATTATTAGTACCTCTAACACAATAACATTCAGAAAAACATACACCCATGCTAAATGTCGCGTATTCAAACGAAATTAATAAATTAAAACTTTCACAGTACATCAAATAAAAATTTACTAATGGAGATATAACAAATTTTTGTCGTAATCTTGAAAAATCTGTGAAAACAAGTTCCGACATGCTTTCGTATAATCCCGCGAAAGTTGTTTAATGTTTTTTTTTCTACTGCTTTAGACAATGTGTCTAAGGCATACGAATAATACAGCCAAATATTTAACATAGTGGATCTGTGTAAATTAATCAAATGCTCTAGTAAATAAAAAATTTGGTCCGTAATTTTTTTAATTTGGTATTTTGATTTATTTTTTTGGTTTATCTACATTATCTATCATCATACTATTCTCTTACCTACGTGTAGAATTTTTGACTAGTTATACTAAAAACTAACCCGAAAAGTAATTTCGTTAAAAGTTTATAAGTATAAAAAAATATAAGTGTTCTCACACTTTTGTCACTCGAATAGTAACACGAAATTTGCGTTTGCAAGTTCATTTGATGTGTTTAAAATTCATAGGCCCAGTTATCGCGTTGTGTCTATATTCACGCAACACGATCGTTGCGTACCGAACCTATAACAATAATTTGTTCCCACAAATATTGTGACCACAGACAAAACTTCGTGGAGATACACGCGGGTATGTGATTCTCGTTAGGTACTCACTCGAAACATATCCGGAGAAGCCGTTCCTGCAGATGAACCACTAGCGCCATCTGCCTGAGCTGCCCTCGGCTGTGGAGTTTGGTTAATACATTCGGCTGTCAGAGTTTCTCTATCATCAGCAACATCTCGTACCCTGTCATCTGGATCTAGAATGCCACCGGAATTGGCGCGTAATGCTCGTACGCCCACCCATGTCTCTGGACCCTGAAAATAAATTTAAAACAATGTTACATAAACACACATACATATTACGTACCTAGTTCATGAATTATAGACTTCTTTTTCTTGTTTTGGCTCCGCAGAAGTATTTGCTAGTCTCAATCTTTTGTTTCAATGGAGAATACAATACATTTTACATAATAAGTGTCGTGTGATTATTTTAATGTTCCAACAAGATGGTTGTTCCCTTGTTAGGCTTTCCAGGGAGTTTTTTATGGCATCTTAGAATTCATGGTCCGTGGTATTATTTTCCATTCACTTCACTTATGCACAATAACTGAACTGTATTACGTAAAACACCACCAATTTTACAAAATATAGAGTCAAATAAGACAAGGTTACATGACAGACCAAAAACTCGAATTATATATTTACTATAATATAATTATAGTCTATAAATATAAGTTTCTGAAGTGTTTTAATCTATGAAATAATTACAGACTATATAAGTGTTTATAAAAAGTATCTAATACTTTTTCAATTTTTTTTAAACTTGTCATAAGTACTGAATAGTATTGATTAAATTTACTAAAACAGACATTAAAACAATTGGTGCAGGACAGAATACAAATAGTGAATAATATCAACTTAAATTATTAATTACACGCAAGCAAAAGTTACATCCTTTATAATAATTTTAAAATACTGTTATTTGATGATTTCGAAAGAAAAAAACGTTGTTTAATATCTTAATAACTGTTTAATTCAAATAGTTCATCTGACATGTTATATATACATACTAACATTGTTGCGAAAAAGTTCACATATCGTTTGATAAGCGAATTTTGTTTATAACTCAGCATAATAAAAAGAAACGCTGGAACGTTCCCACGGCGTATTTACAACGCATTCATTCAAGTGAATGCTCTGAGCTTGTGTTCATCTGTTTTGTTTGTCTTTTGTTTGATTGATCTCATATGTGAAATTTCAATAGCGCTTTTTACAAGCGAACATTTATCATCATCTTACATGTACTAATAAAAA
>JACEII010000003.1:9611205-9653429 GCA_014332785.1 Antheraea mylitta
TTTTTATCGACAAATCAGATATCTACAGTAAAGCTCTTTGTGAGCCCTGAAACTCTCATAGAAAATTTTTATGAACAATAAAGATAATTCCAATTTAGGCAACTATAACTTTTATAGAAATTAAATAATCTTAGATATTTTAGGTTACACAAATAATACTATAAGCAACTATACTTATTTTGTATTTTAAAGAAGAGATGCAAGAAAAATTGGCAAAGTACAATTTTAACTAACGAGTAATAATTTTAGGAGGAATTTAGAAATTAATATTTTGTATTCTTCAGACTATAATAAAATTGTTACTAAATACTGATAATGAAGTAGTACACACGTGCTAAAAGAATTGACCGCGTGGAAAATAAAGTGTACATGCTTAATGTGCATATTATTGATGAATGCATAATCAGCGTATAAATGCGTCTCGGTGGCATGGAATTCTAAGAACGTGTCCAAGTAAGTGCAACTGACGACTGTGCACGCAATCCCATCGCTTTCTAAGAACACATGAAGAATAACAATATTATCTTCTGTTGATCTTACTTTACGAAAACCTGATCTCGGCACGCTTTGATTACATTTAAAAAAAAAACACAAATTTACACATCGACTTCCTCAGCGAAAAGACGTAAGAATCTTTAATATATCTTTTATTCGAGATCGAAATTGAAATACCTTGTTCGTAATGAAGTTTAAAATAAATAAAATGTCATTTAGTATCTTAATATTATTTCCTGTTTTCGTTATTATAACCACTATGTAATCACCATTACGCAATACTATTTTAAAACTAGCTGTTACTTGCGACTACGACTGCAGGACATTTAGCAAACAAATAATTTTGTTCAATGTAATCGTGCGTCTGAGGCGCGCTTGGTTCTAGAAACAGCAATTTAGTTTATTATATTTACACGGAACTCTATGACTTAAAATAAAAGTCTAAGTAACTCCTTATAAAATCTGCTACTTGCCAGTAAAAATCTCTTAAAAAAAAGTTTTTTTTTGTTATAATTACCGTATATACTTTCATATCCATTTATAAATAAATTTTAACATTACAAACACACATTTCAATTTCATTTATTTGTTACACATACTTTCCAGTTTACACAATCGATACAACTGTTCAATATATAATATATGATATATAATAAACACATCATTTCAATGTTCTCGATCATCCAATGATTATTCATGAGCTATTTATTATCTAAGTTAGTCCGATATGTCGACCTCCTAATACGGTTATCCAGCGGAAATGCACACCTTTATGGTCTGTTACCGTGTGCATTGAATGAAAATTGACCAAGTTACGTCAATAGGCTGTATATAGCAATAATTTAATTAAATTAATTTTGAAAATAATATTTAGCAGTTTTTATATACGTGGGAGCTTTAAAGACGTATCAATCGTTGTCAAAATTACCGAAAACCGCCTCAGATGGTATGGACATGTAAAAAGACGTAAGGAAGATCATGTGGTCCAACTAGCTTCGAACCTACCCGAACGTAAAAGAGATAGAGACCTTAGACTTTGGTCAAATATTGCGAAAGCCTATTTGTAAGAATCGACATCCCAAGATTAGTTTGGCCCAAAAATGTGAGGAGATTCGACCCCAAATAATGGAAAAAAGGAGGGACAACGAAGATTTAGCAGTTTTTTTAAAATAAGAACTGCATTGTATCGAACATGTTATTTTATTTATATATTGTACCAAGAACCAGATATTGAAATTATTTTTATTTTATTTATTGAAATTTTGATATTGAAAACTGTGTTTTTTTATATAAATAAAAAATCGAATTAAGTCCATTTTATACTATTATGAGGTCGATGAATTTTTATATGCTCTTGTATTAACATGTATTACTCAGCGATATTATACCTATATTGGTATAAAATAATCACTAGATTGTAAAAATTGATATATTTCTATCTACACGCGGACTTTTTTATCAGTAGTCTCTCACTGTAAATTGCTTATATTAAAATACTTTCCACGCAACAGATACCCAAATTATCTCAATTGCAGTGTCTGTGACCTTAATAAATATTAATGCACCATTCATTTCACTTGTTAGCTGTTATGTTACTGGTCTCTTCATCATTTTCGATCAATCTTTATCACGTGTTTACTAGTATTCACATGCGAAATGTGGGCCCACTTTATTGGTGCCAACATATCTCAAGGTGATTCGCGAAACTGTTATGCAAATACGTTGTTGCACTCATCCTCTACATTTAAGCATATGTATGATGTCAGTATAAAGTGTCTGCTTAGATTTGTCCCAAAAATGATTTTTAGTGATATTCTGTTTTTAAAACTTAAACAATTCAATGTGCTCGTTTTTTCCGTAAATGATTTGAGATATATCGAATAGCATAGTGATTTTAGTATCATATATGCAATAATAATATCAAAGGCCAAGAGTCTTCTTTCGAGAGAAGGCATGTACAATAATAACACCACACTATCCCACAACGTATTGGCGATTTCAAACTTAGAGTAATTCAAGAGTTCCGTATTTTACCCATAGATTATGGTACATGTTCTGACCGTTAGGTTTCTAGACGATCTTTTGCTTCTCCTAGAAGCATATAATCGATTTACAGTTTAATCAACTGAACAGTTTATTCAATAGAAATGAGTAAATATACTCGAATAAAAAAAAATCGTGGTTACACGTTAGGATTTAAACCTACGGACATCGCGTCGATATACCGCCAGTCGAAGCACTCGACTAAGAAGATTTTATAGTATATCGCTTAGATATATTAATAAAAAGATTTCGGTACAGATTAAGATTCGCCATTAGCTATCTATTACCCTTCTAAAGATACTTCGTGATATAAACGTTTTAAACATAATACAAAGTACTGTACATAAAAAAAAACAGTTGAAATCCAATGAAACACGTTTAGGACAACACTGAATAGTAAACACTAATTACACTGAAATTAACTGAATTGTAACATAATAGATGATGACTTATTCTCTTAACAAAGCCGTTTCAGTACAGTAATTTTTTATCATTGTCTATTGTTGGCACCGTTATACCGAATACTGGAGTTAAATAAATTCCAACCGCCTCTATGTAACTTCACAATTAATCAAATGTACGCGCAATTTTAACTTCGATAAGTTTGTTTTTTTGAATGACGCACGTATGGCGCTGTCATACGACGACGAGGCACGGTCGCAAACTGAAGCCGATACGATTAGAGAGATCTTCACCGCACTGAACACGTACAAATAAAACTGTGATCGGTCTGCTGAACCACCGTCTAATACATTTTCAAGGTTTGCGGTGTGTAGTAATGAAAAAGCAAGCGCACTATAGCGTACTGTCATTTTATTACCTAACAGTTCGTTTGTGTACATTGCTATGTTAAATATTTGGTAATATTGATTACGCGTTATTTTTATTTTATTTAATAACCTTAACGACAGCGGTTTCTAAACTTTATTGTATGAAATAAAAAAAGTAGGGGATTTTAAACACGATTTTAAAATATTATCTAAACTGCGCAGTAGAAGTTAACACCTCCATCTATAGTAATATTATAGAGCTTTAATTTGTTTGGTTGAACGCGCTAATCTCAAATCAGATTTCAAAGATTCTTCCAGTATTAGATAGTTCATTTATCGAGGAAGGATATGGGCTATATCTCATCATGCGGAGGTCAACAGGAGCGGAGCAGCAATGAACAATGTTTCGAAATCGGGGTTAACGTACGTATTGTTTAAAAATATTTTCACCTTTTACGTAAACGAACTCGCGTGTTAAAGTTAGCGATAGCCCAAAGTAACAATTCCATGCGGATGAAGTCGCGGACAGAAGCTAGTGACAAATATAACAATATGTAGAATTCTGGTAACATTTAAAAGGAACCCATACGGTGTTATTACAAAAAAGTTGAATACGTATTGTTATTACAAAAAAGTTAAATACGTATTAAATACTTGCTTTAAAAAGATTTCGTACTCAATGCACCGCGCTCGCCTGAGGCAAGTTCGCGCTAACCTTTTTTCGCAAGTCTAACCTAACCTAAACAAACCGAGACAAAAGAGCAAGATGGCGAACATTCAGCAACTATACGGTGCATTTAAAACGTAACCTTTTTAAAGCAACTAATCAATACGTATTTAACTTTTTTATAATATCACCGTTGAAGTCCAAAGAATCCACTCTTCGAAACGCTACTTTACAATAGTTAATATTCCGCAATGATTCTAGGAACCAGTTAGAAGTAGTCTTCTATTACAGTGATAATGATTACACAATTGTAAATGATCTACGCTCGAAAATATTATTAACACATTAATTGCCACCGATCTAATTGAAATTCCAATGAGATAGTCAAAATACCAATACCGAAGGTAGGCCGGTGAAGCTGTAAAGGCCTTGCAAGGGCAATATCATAGTTAGATCGAAAAAAAAACTAATATCGAAGAGTATAAGGTATCCAGTCGGTACCTTATTCTCGCAGTTACATCACGCAAATATCCGCTTAATAAATTAAATATTTAAATGCAGATTAATAAGATTATGGACGTTATGAGGCAATTGTCTTAAACTGTTATTATAATATTATTCAATGCACATATTATTTTATATTTACCTTTTCAAGCAAATCTGTGGGCTTTTGTTAAAAAGGGGTAGCGTACATTTTTGCACCAAATTAGATATTACAGTCTCATTGTTAAGGAAATGTTATATTTATCTATGCCAAAAGAACGTTAGCATAACGACAATAATTAAAAAATCATGAGTGGTGTGTGGGTTTATGTTACACAGAAAAATCGTATTAATAAGTAACTAACTTTCGTAATGACATCATATTTTGAATCTGTTAAATTATAATATTTCACTATAAATAGTCTCTAATCTATACTAATAAAAAATATCTATATCTATACTAATATTATAAAGAGGTAAAGTTTGTGAGTTTGTGACGTTGTAGGGAGTAATCTCAGGAACTACTTACTACTGGTCCGATTTGAAAAATTCTTTCAATGTTATATAGCTTATTTTTCGCGGATGGTTATAGGCTATATATTATCACGCTAAGACCAATAGGAGCGGTGCACCAATGAAGAATGTTTAATAATCGGTTTTTTTTTTTCATTTTAAGAGCTTCCGCTCCGTATTAGCGTTAGCCAAAAGTATCTATTCCATGCGAACGAAGTCGCGAGCAGAAGCTAGCTGAGCATAAAACTCTCTTTCAATATAGTACAATTTCACTTATTTAATATCTAGTTATTACATATTAATTTATTTTTGACGACAGTTTTAGTTTTAATTGTAATAAAATGAAAGCAAAAGACTTTCAATGCAGTTTATTGTGCGACGGCAGAACAAATACATGGAAGCAAACATAACGGCGATTGTTTAATAAGTGTGCATGCAACCGTTATGGAGTTGTAAGCATATTGAGCTCACAACACCTACACTATGAACCTATTCTACTATACAAGTCAGACACTAGCTTAACAGTTTTATCGAATCATGAAATATTATCTTATAAGGATTGTTAACACTTATACCGTAAGCTTGTAGGTGTTAAGATATCGATTTCATTCTGTTATATTGTATACCAACCAGCCTCTGCCTGCGACTTCGTTCGCGAGGAGTAGTTACTTTCAGCAAATGCTAACACGCAGCGCAAGCTCTCAAGAAAGAAAAGAAACCCGATTTTTAACATTCTTCATAGATGCTCCGCTCCTATTGGTCTTAGCATGATGATATATAACATATAACCATCCTCGATAAATGAGCTACATAATATTGAAATATTTTTTCTAATCGGATCAGTAGATCCTGAGATTACCCCCTACAACGCCACAACGTCCCAAACTCACAAACTTTACCTCTTTATAATATTAGTATAGATATAGATAGTATTGATTAGCTTCTGCCCGTGACTTAGTCCGCGAGGAATAATTACTTTGGGCTAACTAACACGCAGCGGAAGCTCTCAAAAGAAAACAAAAAAAATAATTTGAAACATTTTTCATTGTTGCTCCACTCCTATTGGTCTTAGCGTGATGATATATAGCCTATACCTCGATAAATGGGCTATATAACACTGAAATATTTTTTCAAATCGGATCAGTAATGCCTTCTATTAGTGCATTCAACCAAACAAACAAACCCTCCTGCTTTATAATTTTGTTATAAATAATACAGTTATTGTTTAATAAGATACTCTTTATCTCATAAATCCAATACGTATACGTGCCAGTACAAAGACCGTTAACTTACAGTAGCGGAAAATTTTCATAATTGGATCAGAATATATGTAGACAAAAATATGTATGGCTATTATTGACTTATTTCAATAACTTGTATGCATAAAAATTATAGCGAATTTAATATTATTGTATAGACGGTGAATTTAAGAACAATATCACTGCCATTTCATTGGTCATAGATGCTATATAGGTGTATTTAGGTTCTCCTGAATTTCATTTTTAGCTACTCTGTTCTTATCCCAACATTAAATAATATAAAAATGGAATTCTACAAAAGGGTTGTCAACCAAGCTATTTTTAGTGCATCATTTTGTTATATAAGACACAATACATTAATCATATAAAAATAGTAATAATGAATGAAATGTCCCATATCTAGTAAAGTGATACATTGGAATCCACTATTGTTTCTACTAATTAGAGATAAATTAATGTTAATGAAGTCGGAAGTATTTTTTCTTTTGAATAGTCATGTATGCATAAGTTTACAATAAATATAAAGTGAATAGTCATATAAAATGACTTTGTTATTCTCGTAATAAAAATAAAGTTTCTTGGTATGACATCTATTGGTACACAAAGAATATTGAATTGATCCGATAGATGGCGTTATTAACAATCTTAACAGAAAAACGTGTAATATTGAAAATCTAACAAATCACGCTAACTATAGCTTAAACAATAGTCACTAGGGAATCTTTGCTTTAAACAATACAAATTTTCTATAACAGAAAATAGTAACCAAGTTACTGTTCATTTTTAAGAAATACCGAAATTATTTACTTAAATACATATTATGTTATCACCAAAAGATACCAGGGCTAAGCACACAACTCGTTATACGTACCTTTTAGTGGTGGAATGCAACTGATTAGCGGCCCAAGGTCGATAGAAAATATTTCTTTAATTATATGATTTATCGTTAAACGAGCCTGCGGTACGAATTATTCGCCATTACATTCTCTATGACAAGTTCACTGAACCGGTTGCGTGAATCGTTCAAAATGCAGTTAAACGTAGGTACTATCGACAATGTAATTACGTCGCATAAGTACGTTATTTTAATGAAGCACTTTCAAACACATTCAGAATACAAAGGTGCTCGTGAAAGTAGCGCTGGTTAGCACAATAAATTTTATATGAAGATAATATTATGTTAGACAGCCAATTAACATGTAGGAAATGATTAATACAACTAAAATGTATTAATGTACGGTAATTAAAAAACGGTGAATCATTTAATTGATAAATTAATAGGTACGAATCATTAAGTAAAATATTAGTATAAAAGATAACAGTACACTTTCTTTTTTAAAATTGATTTAGACATAAATGGTTACTTAAAATTAAATGGTAAGTATGGTCAATAATAATTACGAAAAACTGTCATGAATAGTTTATATTAGTAATTTGCAGATGTATTGGATTTAGTTCTTTAAAGCAGGACTCTTAGCTTTGACGTATGTTGTACATCGTATTATAATGTGATGAATTAGCTACAACAAAATGAATATCTTAATTGTTAATTACAAGATATAGCATTTACTAAGAAGGTATTTTCCTTCAACTTCAATAGAAAAATATTTTAAATTACGTAATTAAGTGCTTAACTGTTAATAAGGTATTTCATAATATAACGCTGCATAAAACAACGTTATCTGCCAGAGAATTAAATTAGGCTAAGCTTATAATATGATTAGATACTGGAAATGAAACCGGTACAAATATAAAGTGTTAATTTAGGCAAATTTTGAAAGCGACATCGTCATCTTACAGAAGTAAGCATAAAATCATAACAAAGAAGTATATATATGTACTATATACTGATGCATGGAAGAATGCAATTTGTTTGCAGTATACGGTGATACTAATGTTAAATTAAATCAATACATTTTTTACATAATTCTTACCGTTTCTGTTCCCTGCGGTATTATATTCCGTTGTAATTTCTGAACGGGATACGTCTGCCTCCATCCAAATAATCTCACTAATTTATCAGCCACATCTTCACATCTAGGAGTGGAATCCTTCATTTTTACTTTAGCACTAATATTTATAAAATTATAGTAAATAAGTCCACACTAATTTACACTTAAAAAAATTATATATTTCGTGATATCATATTATTTTTATTGTGTAGCGGGAACACTGTATATGTAAGCACACAAATTATTGTTTATGACGAAGCAATTGGACGACCGCGAACAGTGCGGTGCTTTCTGCGGCTTTGAAACTCCGTGCTGTTATCGCAGCCATCGTTATCTAGTTGTTGCCTCCCCTCCTATTCTATTGCACCTTCACTTAGTATACAAATCGTCTGTTGTGTCTATTATTATACTGTACTGACGAATAAGCTTCTAGCGTGGTTAGCATAAAACGAATAGGTATATTTATCTTCGGGAAATATTTTCGTTGCTATTTTGTTTCTTTTATTTATTTCGATAAGTTCATACCTGACTTTTTTATATCATATAGGAGGCAAACGGACAGGCGGCTCACCTGATCTTAAGTGATCACCGCCGTCTATAATAGACACCAGCAACACCAGGGGAGTTGCAAGTGCGTTGCCAGCCCGTGTTTAGAGGGATGGGGGAATGGGGGATGGGGGAATGGGGGAAGGGAGAGGTGAGGGGAGAGGAATGGGAGGTGGGCCTCCGCGCTCTCACTGACCGAACGAAACGCAATAATGCATCCACTGTTACTTCACGTCGGTTTTCTGTGAGAGGGTGGTACTACCCCGGACGAGCCGACTCATTCATGCTGAAACCAGTTACAGTTTCAACGTAACTCTACCACTACTACGTGGCTCTAGCGCTACTACGTGGCTCTACCATTAGTAATTTATATAATATAATAATTATTTCTTTATTATATTACATTCGATGAAAATCTCACCATGTATTAAGTTCTTTACGGTACGTACGGTAAGTACGGTTTCAGATTAATGAAGTGAGACTTCTAATGCTACTTCCAACAAGGTTGCGTTAAACGTTTAACGCTACCATGGAGGGGGTATGAAAGCACTGTTGCGTTAAACGTTCAACGTTCCTGGGAAGGGAGAATAGAAAGAGACAGAGCGAAAGTTAATGCGTGGCACTCGAACGCATGGGCGTAGTATATCTGTATATATATATTTATTTATATCAATTTCTACCCGTTCCTATTTTCATTTACACATTACGAAAATTCACTTATTCCGCGCGGAGGGACTCCACGCACTATTCTTTTCACGCTATGACTTTCTCACTGATTTAAAACGACAGTGGTATATACAAGGACGCGACGAGAAAGAAGGTGGCTGAGGTATTCGTGACCCCTTAATACCGTTGAATCTCAAGGGGAAGGTGTATACAACTATGAGACTAGTCGTGTCATATAGATCCGAATGCTGGGATAAGAAAAACAAGGATGAGAAAATATTACACGTGGCAAAGATGAGTCTGTGGTGTAACTAAGAAGGATAAGATTAAGAATGCCTATATTAGAGGAAGATTTAAAATAGACCCAGTAACAGTAAAGTTGAAGAGTAATGGATTAATATGGTATGGCTATAAAAGGTATGAATATTGAGGTGCCATTGACATAGCAGAGTGGAAGAGGAAAACATGTTATGTCGACCCTACTTAAGTGAGATAAGAGTAAGAAGGTAATGTTGTGGGCTGGAAAATGACTCACAAGCATAGGTATTGCAGTTAGTTTTTTTTTATTATTACTGATATTTTCAATTTGAGGAAAGAATCTGGGAGAATTAATATGGCCTCGATTCCTTTATAAAGCTTAGTTAAAAGTTAAACGTCGTAGAAAACGAATCCAGATCTCTTGATGCGGTGTCTGTATCTCTAAGCCATGGGTATCTTAACTGATATCATTTAGTTAGCTGATTAGTTATTATAAAATAGCCTATCATATTAAGGTATAAACTGTATTTTTTTTTATTTAACTAAGCCATTATATAGCGAACAAATTATGAGGTAAATACTTTGTGAGACTTCAATAAAATAAAAATTAAATTAAAAATAATAACGGCCTCTATCTAAAATGTAGGATAATGGTGTTTTATTCCCTTTTTCTCTCTCCAAAGGTTGACGATATACAACAGTAATTTATTAATTTCTAATACGCTTGTCCATCTCTATATTAGGAATTTCCATATAGTGATATTACGCGATATGATCAATCGGAATTTCAAAAAGTTAATGATGTACTTTCTACCTAAATAATATATTTTTTTATACCATAGGAGGAAAACGAACACGTGGATCACCTGATGTTAAGTGATCACCACCTTCCATAGACACTAGCATCATTATCGAAATAACCGGTGCTCTCACTGACCGAACGAAACGTAACAATACAAGCACTGTTATTTCACGTCGGTTTTCTGAGAGAGGGTAGTAGTAATCCGGGCGAGCCGACCCTTTTATGCTGAAATCAGTAATAGCTTCAGCGTGGCTTTACCACCTAATAATCGATCTATTCTATTGATATTCAATGATCTTAGTATGTTTTGTGTAATAAGAATTAGCGTACAACCGTATAAGTGTACTATATTAAACAATCACTACGAAAATTTAGTACAGAATAGTTGAAACTGATAAATGAGATCTGTTTTTATCCCAATTCAACCTGGAGTTAGTAACCACGCATACATTTTAAACCAGTAACTTGCAAGATTGAAAGATTCTTCTAAAGTTTTTACAATAAAATCCGTTTATTATAAATGGTGCAGTATTGAAAATGTTAGAAAACCTGTAGTTAGTTACGAGACCTTGCAACATGCAGTTGTAATTACCGTATGTTCTAGATTGGCGTATAACTAACTAACAAAGCATTGATTTGTGTTATTGTTTCATTTCGAAGAATAAAAAAAACTTAAACGGTGTTACTACAAAAAAGTTAAATACTTGGTTTAAAAAAGGTTTCGTACGAAATGCACCGCGTTCGCCCGAAGCTAGATCGCGTTATCCTTTTTTCGCAAGTGTAACCTAACCTAACCAAAGCGAGACAAAAGAGCAAGACGGCGAACATTCACCGAGAGATCTTTTTAAACCAAGCGTTCAAAACGTGTTTAACGTTCCGGTGTTATTACAAAAATTATTCGTGTCTGAAAACCTATAGGTAAATTGCAAATTTAAAGCTTGCCTTTAAACTACAGTCTAAATTTAATTTAGTACAATTTCAATAAAGAAATAATTACTTTATATAAAATAATTATGTTTCTTACACGCTTTTGACACTCTTATTGACACCATCTTGGGTCAAAATTTGCTGCAAGTAGGTACAGTACCCGCTAAATTTTTGAGCGCTATGGACATAGCTGCGCAGAACACAAATATAGGTTACATTATAAACGTAGTATGGAGACAACTTAAGGTTAAATTAATGACAAAGTTAGATTCCCATAATAATATTTTAATTTTGTTTGGTATTAAACTCTTGACTATATTACGCGAGAGCCTGAACTTGGGCTATATGAATAGATCAAAAATTTAGATAATAACTGTAATCACGTAGTAGACAATAAATAAATAAAATATATATAACAAAAAAATGAACAGATTAAATGACTATGGCTTACATATATTGAAGAGTTATATGTCTTGTAATTTCAATGTCTATTTGACTATACCTGCGCAAAAATATGGGTGTTGTAACTTTAGAGTGAATAAGAAGTTTCATGGACTATAACAACTTATAAAACGTAAACTTTTACAGCAACAACACTAGAAGATTTGAAAAAATGCCTTTACTATTTAGTATACATATTATTTCTGTAATTATATACATATATACATTTCAAATGTTTAATTTAGATTTATTTTCGACCTGACAACGCTATTGACCCATCAAGGTCTTAACAGCTTCACCGGACTACCGCTTAATTTAGACTGTAAACGTAACGTAATCCGTAACGCAAACATGTCGTTTCGTAACGTTTTTTCCCCTAGTTCGGTGAAGCTGTAGAGACCTTCCTAGGTCAACAGAGTTTTCATTTCGAAAAAAAATGTTTTTTCCCTACAGTACCCACAATAGTTTTACTTAAAAATGGCACAGATAAAGGAAAAAGTATTTTCTCTGTTACCATTTAATTAATATTTCTTGAAGATAAAAAATTAACATTTTAAGTAATTACCAGAATTATCCAGTTATATGTTGAATGAATCATTTACTAATTAGGTTGTACAAAATTGTGTATATGTAAACTTTATAACTAACTATATATTTATTAGTTTAAAAACAAGAATTTATAATTATGTATGCATAGACGTCGAGAAGACTTATAGAAATACAAGGCCGACAGTTTTTATATGCAAAATAATTTCTGAATGAACAATTAGTATTATTCATAAGAAATACAAGTGTGGATATTTAGTCGTTATAAGAATTTAGAAAAAGGCATATGAATGGATGAAGGAAAAGAAACAAATGAATGAAGAGATCAGTGGGAATGCCACAGTTTCACGACACTTTCTAACAAGAGATCTGGGTATCTAGATCGATTTCGGATACTATTAAGCTGTATATAATGATATGATAATGATTTTGATTACAAATACTACTTATTTATAACTTATTTATGTTATAATTTCAAATAATCAGTGACAGGTGTAGTAAACACTCTCAGACTTACTATTATTTGTGATATTATTAATTATTTTATAATCAATATTTAATTATAAAAAATAATCCTAATAAGATTGTTTACTCTACAAGTATTAATTTTTTCTAAACTTTAATAATATCTAATAAATATTTATTATTGACGCTAAACAATTTATAACTTATTTTTGAATTTTATCCGTTCCCAAGGATACATATTTCTTTTTGGAATAAATATTATCTATAGTTGACCTTCACAAAATATGTAAAAAGGATAAGCGTATTACATGTAATATTATATAATACTTTAGTTATATATAGGGTATAATAAGTATAGTGCAATTGACGTTGCCTTTGCAATACAACAAAAGGAAAGGGAAGGAAGTGATACGATGATACGTCTGAGGTTTTTTTTTTTTCTTCAGTGACTAACCGAAAATTTCTCAAACACAGAGCAGTAAAATACATTTTTCAAAATTCCAAATCATTACGATAAGATCCAAGTGTGCAAGTTTTGTGCAAATACAGTACACTGAATAAGCAACGGAATGCGACACCACGAGTTACATTCCCCTCAATTTAGATTGTAATGAAATCACCGTGTACGTTGTCTGTGGTGCCACATCGTCAACGTCACCACAATCATTATACGTATTACTAATTGTTTCTAACGATGTTATAGTGAAACTATCACTGTAAACGTCACATATTATAATCCATGTAAACAAACTTGGAGGCTGCGCGGCGGACAACTGGCTAGGTTTACTGCGCGTGCGCCGGTCGCGGAGGCGCCACCGAGAGGCGCGGGGAAGAGGGCTAGCAGGTCACCTCGCGCCCCCCCCCCCCCTGTTTTTCAGGTAAACGAGCCACTAAGAGGTGCTTATACGGCATATAAACAATAGTTTCACCTGTGCAACTATACTGGTGAAATTTATTGAAAGATTATAAAGTATTTGAATAAAACATGTAATTTATATAACTATTCACATATTTCTTTTTTTGCAAATTTCAATTTACATAGTTACTTATGACTAGAAAATGTTTCGAGATATGTGTAGAGCAAAGTTGTTTCCAAAGTTACTATGATATATTTGTAGTTAAAATTCATTAGCATAATGCATATATTTTATATTGTAAATAGTTGCTTAAAAAAGTATCTACTAATTCTTGCTTGCCAGACAAACGAGCCTTTTCCCTGGGGTGGATGGACACTGCGTCTTGCCGGTAAGGGCCAGTCGTGCGGAGAGTGTAACGGAGCGCGTCGCAAGCGCATCCACTGGAACGTCTATGTAGGGTGCCACCTGCCCAACCACCTCCGGTTCAACAATCCAAGGTCAGTTTTAAACTAGACTAATCAAAATTATACATGAAAATAAATATTTTATATAAATTAGTAACAGGACGAAATCATATTTACTTAATGTAACAGCTTTGCTTTATATTTTAATTTTAAACATAATTTAAAACCGGGTACCTACTATATAAAGTATGTATTGTCTAAATACACATAGACAACAGATGAAAATAACCAGATACTGTAAAGGACTGAATATAATCTCTAATTACGTTTTCTATTTGTTTCACTATATAAAATATCCTATCTTGTTAAAATCACGGTTTAGTATTCATTCGTATGTATGACGCAGCCTAAAATAAGAACAATGGTAACTTTCAAGAATCAATATTCCACAACAGTCTACGTAGACTTGTTGATTTTTATTTACAAAACATAAACTTGCCTCTAAATTAAAAAACGCTAAGATTGCAACTATGGTAAATATCAGTAAGAACCTGTGAGAAGCAGTCCAACCAAACAAAATCAGTAATATCGAAATCACGATTGGTTATAGAAGTCGATACAAAATAAAAAATTAATAGTGATGACTATTCCAGTACCTAAATATTCCATCGCTATATCAATGGCTCTTTTTGAGGAAAGTTATCTAGTAACTGACCAATCAATTGCCAACTTTTTACCCCATATCACTCACGGAATTGACATAACGTTTTTCACTGTTCGTCTGTTAATTCAGTATTTACATCTTTAATACGATTTTATTGACCTCACAATCCATTTAAAAATTCTTCGGTCTTCCTCCACACTCATATCCGTCCACTTTCATATTTAGAAAACTGAATTCATTGTATACTTAAAATTTTGAATGACAAAATTTTTGTGTCTCATAACAAAATATAACTTTAAATTGGCAATAATAGTCGAATGAATGATTGTTAATGTATTATAACATTAACGATTTTTTTGGGTTGAATACTTTTTTATTTGTCTATACTGTCTGTAAATATGATCGAAGACAATGTGTAATATATACCATAAATTAGATGCATTATCTTGGGTACCAAATAGGCGGCGCTTGTTTTTTTTTTCTCGAACTGATTACGTTATTGGCCTTAATTTTTTGGCCTTTACAGCTTCACCGGACTACTGGAGGCGCTTGTATAAAATATATCTAATTCCTAGTTCTGCTGTTTTTTCCGAACTGACTATGCTATTGATCTGGCAAGGTCTTTGCAGCTTCGTCGGATTGCCTAGTTTCGTAGTATTCTTAGAATAGGTAACTAAAAGAAATAGCTAGGTACTAAAAGAATACTACATAATTAGGATTTAGAAATATTTCATCCAAGCGCCACCTGTGAGTGACGTCATAAACTAACTCGAGTATTAATAAAGTAAGTAGATAATAGATGTCGTTATATACAGTTCTAATGCATTACAAAACTTATATTTGAAATACGTGTGTATATTACATATAAAAATGTTTATGTTGTCATGAATTATTTCTTCTTATTTTACGTTTATTCATAATTCATTATTGTACATATATAACAGTAACTGATTGCATTTAAAACAATACCAGAAGTGAAGCCATATAAAAGTCTACACACACACACACATAAGCAAATGATGTTCCTGGTGGGAGAAAGCCCTACAAGGGATTATTAAGTCAGTCCCTCACTTGAATACCAACGTAAGTTGTATTTGTCACGTCCACTTATTTACATAAATTACTTAGAGCAAGGTTCTAAAACTGGATCTTAAATATGTGTAACGAAGTTTATTGACCTAAAAAATTACGATGCCTTTCAAAATAGTCGGCTATTGTAACTTTTACAGGGAATTATAAATAATCAAGACGTTTGGTTAAAAATAAAAACGTGCTGCAGGTCGACTCTTCGATCTTTATTACTGGTATAGAAATTTTAGGATTTATCTCGGACATTATCGAATGTTTACAAATAAACTACAACCGAATGTTTCTGGACAAAACTGTAGTAAATTTAAATTTCTAAAAACTGCTCTGAAAACAGTAATTTACTTGAAATTCATTATCTTTTTTAAATTAATCAAGTCGGTACGGTCGGTTTAGCGTATAAAAAATCCTAAAATTGGTGACATTATGATTTTTGTACGACTAAAAGCCACAGATTAATTGATACTATATATATTACAATATAAGCGAAACGACTGATTATTATCAGCGTGTATATTTATCCATCATAGGAGAAAAAGTTATGATTTCTAAAATCATAAGTGAAAAACTCACGAAATTAAAAACTATTATTGACAGTAAGTATTCTTGATAGACTGAATAACAATGTTATACTAAAGTTTAGTAATTGTTGGAGTTGTAGATACCCTAATTACTGTACGGATAGAATTTAAAAGTAAATATTAGTTTCTGCTCGCAGCTTTGCTCGCGATTTGATTTATTCCTCAGGATCAGTATATATTTCGTGTACCTATGTAAAGTAGCTTATATTCTTTTCTGTACTCATAACCATTTTAATGATGATCGATTGAGTAGTTAAAAGACATGTAAGCGTAATAAACAAACAAACATTCATATTCACAATATTAGTTAGGATTCTTTTGTGGTTTTATGTCGGATCGTGACAAGCTCAATTCCCGCACATGTTGGAATTTTGTGTGAGTACTCTATCGTGATTCTGGTTGAATCGTCAGAAAGCCTCATTCTCGTACTATTCTATGTGACTATTCGTACAAGAATTATATGGGAGGTTGGTATGTTTTTGGTATATTGTATATAATAGAAAAAAATGATAAAAATTCCAAGTCCCGCAAAGATATGTATTTTTTATAAAAAAATTAATGTAATTCTATGTCTGTCTACATGTACATCCCATATCTTTAGATGAGGAATATAATTATATCTGCTGTTTGACAAATATATTACACGCTATATTTTGGATAGAACTCTAATTCGATAGAACTGTGATAGATTGTTTCTTAGTTACTATTATTATACATTTTCTAATGAAGCACTAAGACTTTCCACGTGCCTATTTCCAACCATTAGAAATTTTCTTTCCCATCGGTTGTACTCTCAAACAATGCAGTTTTATGAAAACTTTTTACTAAGGATTATATCTTTCTAAATTAATATTTATAACTGTATCAATATGTATCGAAATAAAGCTTGGAATTTTTACATTATAGAGGAAGATTGAAAAAAAAGTGATACTAAAACTTGTCTAGTGATTCCTCTCATCGGGTAAACTTACGTCTACAAAACTATCAATACTATTTAATATTATAATTACTTGTCGTTTCGTTTCAAATGAATGAGATATTAAACCATCAGTGTATATACTTAATTTAACATATAAAATAACAAATAATGAAATATAATTATTTGAGTATAATTACAAAATTGACATAAGATCAGTTTATGACTAAAAACAAGGTCAAATTTATTACCGATGTTCACATTTTAATGTCATGTGGGCTTACGACAAATATATACCATAAAAGTCGCATAAAATGAACATTTATTATGTGTCCCCGAAACGATAATTTGAAACCATTAATTTCAACGTCTGTGTGACGTCATTCGAGGGCATTGAATCATTGACGACTGAAAATGCTATTTTGATAATTACCTATACTAATTAAATATCAAATTTTGTCTCTTTAATCACATATATTTAGATTATCTGAAGTATAATTATAATACATTTTTTTTCAACGTAGATTAATTATTATATCACTTAATTAGACTAAAACATTAACTTTTAAACCGTATAACTATTTTGACACTGATTGATAGGAACACTAAAAATGTTGTGGGTTTTGGATCCAGACAAATCAAGTGCGTGCACGTATAGATTACATTCTATATTAAGTGTTCTATGTTGAAGTGAAAGACAAGCTTAAATCTTGTATACGTTTAATGTTGAATAACATTTTTATGAATACTCTTTCGTGGTTGTGTTGGGCCGACATAAATTCTAATTCCCATAAATATATAAAATAGCTTTTGTATGAGGCTTCTATCGTGATTTTATTATTTCCATATATCTCTACACCTGATCTCTAGATGACAATACGATGACAATATCTGTATATTGCATTTTCTTCTAAATTTTGTAGTGTATAAATATTATTAATGCTACTCTTATAAAAAAAAACTATAACTTTAAAATAAAAAAACCTAAATATAGTAGAAGTAGTAAACAGTGCTGTATTAAAACTGAGCTCCATCAATGACATTCAATTCGTGTATAATAAAATTAACGGTGCTTCAATTGGTTACATCAATGAATATTGTTTGCGTAAAAATTTTGCTTCAAACACGATCGTTACGAAATTATCGTAATTGTATAACTACATTACAGTATATACATTTACTTTGCTAATTATATAACTATTTGAAACAAATTAGTATATAAAGCATACATTAGTAAATGAGAATAAGTTTTTATATGGTATCAAACAAGGTGGATCAATCACACGGGCAATCATTACATCGGCAAGGTCGACGACCCGCCTCCATTCGCAATGTTAGAACCTCGTACGGAATTTGGTGTGTAGGTTAGTTAGAAGTATAGGCAATATATAAATAAATTATACTATTACCGTGAAGTTCAAATAATAAATATGTTTTAGTAGTGTCTGTTACCTTGTACTGCAATCATGTTTCACTAAATTGTTTTGTTCAGGACCTTCGGTTTGTAATTAAATATCGCCGATAAAGTCTGTATATGTACAAACGACTCAGTGTAACTGAGGGGCAAATAAAAAATATATAACTTTTGATTGCGATAATAATTCGCACAGTAGCTAGACTAGTGAGTTTTTGATTAAATAAATAATGCGTAACTTAATTAATAATCTTATTAAAATAATGCCTTATATTCTAATTCCCAAATATATTTTTTTATATTATAGGGGGCAAACGAACAGGGTTACCTGATGGTAAGTGATCACCGACATCCATAGACACTAGCAACACCAGGGGAGTCGTAAGTTGCCCGCCTTTTAAAAAATGATTTAAACATATGAAGACTCAATGCTAATTAGCGAAAGTTAGCCATGAAGATATACGTCGTGAATAAATACCTTAGCATGATTGTAGGGTTTTTTTAAACCCGTCAGGCTAGCTACCATCTTTTCAATCGATGGATAACTAACTATAGGTATTTTCCGTCAGCTGCAATTGACAGACTTAGTATTTTACTATCTAAGACCACATCATCATTTAACAGTAGATGAGATTTTGGTCGAAAATGAAAACCTTTATAGTAAAAAAAAACTTCAAATTACAAAAACAAATAATAATTTAAAGATATGTTGATAACAATCGCTTCATAGACAAATAATCTTGAAACTTAAACGTTAGGGCGATATTCTTATATCGACTTGTACCAGACACCGGTATCGCTAAGAGTCTCTGGTTCAGTCATCTATAGACTATACTTCTATACTAATATTGTAAGAAGTAAAGTTTGTGAGTTTGTAACATTGTAGGGGGTAATCTCAGGAAGACCTCGTCCGATTTCAAAAATTCTTTCAGTATTATATAGCTCATTTATCGAGGAAGGATATAGGCTAATCTCGCTAAGACCAATAGGAGAGGAGTAATAATGAGGAATGTTTTAAAATTGAGTTTTTTCCCTCTTGAGAACTTCCGCTGCGCGTTGCCGTTAGCACAAAGTAATTATTCCATATGGACGAGGTCGCGAGTAGAGGCTAGTCTTCTATATTATCCTAACTAATATTATAAATGTGAATGCGAGTTTGTTTATTTATTTATAACGCTTCCACGCCTCAGTTACTTAATCGATCATCACGAAATACTTTTGCATACCCGATTAGGCCTGCCACGGCAGCACCCGATTAGGCGTCCTGCGGCAGCGGCTCAAGCCTAGGTTCGATACCTCGGTAGGGAGCCCTTGAGTGCGTTGCTTGCGCGATACGGTGACACACAAATATACATCACCGCTACAACACTATACGATCACCCCCACACACGTTCACGCCTACACGCTTACACATGAAAGTGGAAGGGTTTACTTTTTTTCCCTTATCGAACTGAAAATCTCTCAATTTTCCGATAATAAATATATGGAGGAGTTGTTGAGGCGTGTATGCTTGGTACACATATACGTTTCAACAACTCATACATATATGAATAGTTAGCTAGGTTAGCTAAGGTAGGTCGCGATTTTGCATGCAACAGGCAACAGCCAAACCGAGGTGTGCCGTGCACCCTTGAGCTGTTTGCCAAAATAAAGTCGGCTGAGTGCCTTAAGCGCTCGCCTTAGTAGTCCGGTGAAGCTGTTAAGACCTTGCTGGGTCAATAGCGTAATCATTTCGAAAAAAAAAGAAAAAAATACGAAAAACAAAGGGTAACTTTCCTTAAGAAAAAAATATAGTGCGTGGAGTCTCTCCGCGCGGAAGAAGTGAAACTTCGTAATGTGTAAATAAAAATAGGAGGAGACAGAAATTGGTTTTTAGTGAAATCATATTGTTTTTTAAGATAAACTTTATTAACATTGCCTACAATTCACAATTGTTCGCATCTTTTAATTATCATTTTCGAGTGGAGAAATATCCAAATCTATAACATTTACAATGGTATTAGGATAACTAAAGTAAGATACGAAATGTTTGATTATTTTTCTTGTTCTTTCTCTTTCTATTCCCCCTCCCCAGGAGCGTTGAATGTTTAACGCAACAGTGCTTTCATACCCCCCCCCCCATGGTAGCGTTAAACGTTTAACGCAACCTTGTTGGAAGTTGCATTAGAAGTTTCACTTCAATAAAGATTGTTTACGTAGTATAGGTCAGTACAGTAACCGTTGTAAGAAAATAATATTGATATATTCGATATAATAATAGCGCATTATAAAAAAAAAACAATTATGATAAGACATTTGAATTCGAGTCAACTAAAAAGGATACCATATTTAATAATACATAGACGAGAAATATTTTTTATCATTTAATCTCTTTTAACAGGTACTCATAATATCTTAACGCATTATGTAAAACGATCCTATTACTGTTTAAATAGTACTTAAGATAAGGAGTAATGGATTTGTGTTTGGGATTTTGTGCATCGGTTGATGGAAATCTTATGTTCTCGTGTTAGATTTATCTTATGTTTAATCTACTTTGTATTGTTCATATACCATACCTATCTATTTTTTATACACATAAAATATTTTAATAGAATAATAATAAAAATTTAAAACAATCAATTCAAACCACTATCAGTAGGTACTCAAATAATTCTTCTTTATAGCCAACTAGCTGACCCGTGCCCTCATCGTTGCGCAGTAAACATTTATAAAAACTTTATTTACTTACTTACTTACATTTTGTGATGTAAATATAAAAGTTAGACATATGTTGGTGACTTTTTGTAGGCATTCTCAAGCTCTACAACTATTCTCTAGAACTCAATCATACATCATCCATCGTTAAAGCAGCATTCGTAAGAAACGTTTGCGTTCGACCGTTTTTTCTCCGACTTACTTTACAAATCTGACTACCAAAAACAATCTTTTCATTTTTTAGGTTAATATGTAGCCTTATGACACTTACAAATAACGTGGCTTTTTATTGATAAAAGTATCTTCAAAATCGGTTTAGCAGATATAGAGATTACCCCCTACAACGTCACAAACTCACTAACTTTACCTCTTTATAATATTAGTATAGATTAGTATTGAAGTATAGATTACAAAATTCTGTCAGTATGTGTCACATGTAAATGTAATTGCAATGATTATAACAAATTGAATGAACAATAAAATTTATATTTAATGTAACTCAAAGGAAATTGAAACAATTCCAATAGTTAATACAATGATGAACATTAAACTATTTTCCTTGTTCAAGTTTATTATTATTCTAAATATTTAAATCCTTTCCGTGTATATAAACAAATACCTCTTTTATCGGCCGTACTTCGCAAAATGAAATAGCATTCTTAACAACTTATACAGTACTAGTTAATACTCGCGACTTCATCTGCGAGTTTTATTTATTATTTTGACAATACTTTTATGTACAGAGAAAAAGATAAATAACTGAAAACAAGAAATATACTTTGCTTACAATATATTTCGTAAACAGTGTTATCTGTTTAATTCCCCTTAATACGCATGCGCACAACACCGCTTGCCTCGCTTATCCATAGCAAGAGAACACATATTGTTAAATACATAATTCTCATAAAAATCGTAGTCTCGTATAACTTGAATAACTTTGTATTAAATTTTAATATTTTTTGAATAAGGACCAAGTGTCCTAAAATATAAAATAAATAACAATCGAAATCCAGTAGTTTTTCTTTAATGCGCGCATAACAGTAAGCCGTTATTATTTCATTTATATATTTATATATCTATACTAATATATAAAGCTAAAGAGTTTGTTTGTTTGTTTGTTTGGTTGAACGCGATAATCTCAAGAACTACAGATCTGATTTGAAAGTTTCTTTTAGTGTTAGATAGTTCATTTATCGAGGATGGCTCTAGGCTACATATCATAACGTTAAACCGATAGGAGCTGAGCACTAATGAAGAATGTCTCAAAATCGGGCTATTTTGGAAGCTTTCGATGCGTGTTAATGTCAGTACTATATGCGTTGCCATGGTAACGCGATAACAATCTCTCGCAAATATTTTAATGGTTTATTTTGTGTTCCTATTAAAACAGTTAATTCTACGTTATTTTTGTTTCCAATTTTTAATTATACGTGGTATGTTTATATCGCAAACATTTCTAAAGTTTATTTTGTGTCGCTATTCAAAAAGTTTAGTAGTAATAATATTCATCCAATAAGATAGTCAAAGGAATTAATCCATACTGCCAATTCTGAAGTAGTTAATATAGGTAGTTTTTTTCTATATCCAAGATAATGTAAAGGTATAAGCGCCAAATACTCTATGTAATATTTCGTAAATTTTTATCTTCTTAATTTTCAAGACCCCAGAATACATGCTCCGTGGTATTATTTTTCATTTATTTCACTTATGCATAATAAACAAACCATATTACATAAAACGCTGCCAATTTAACACAGTATAGAGTCAAATAACCCAAAATTATGAATAAAATATAAAATCCCCTACATAACAGACTGAAATCCCGTCAAAAACTCCTCAAAAAGTTTATTCTACGTTAGTTTTGTTCTCAATTTTTGGTTATATTATAAGAATAAAGCGTGTGTATATAATATTCAAATAAATACTTTTTGATGAATACATATACATACATATCTGCGGTACTACAAATATCAACATTTTTTTTAATTCTGTCGATATATCTGTTTGTTTCTTTGTTCCGGGTAATCTCCGAAACAGTTGGACCTATATGAACGGTTTTGTTTTCTTAGAAATGACTACGCTGTTGACCTAGCAAGGTCTTAACAGCTTCAACGGACTACAAGTAATATTTGAACGGGAATTTTACGGACAAATAAGTAACTAATTAGCTGTTTTATTTTAAGCTAGCGGGTTCAGCAGACGTTGCCCGCCCTGATAATAAGACAAACTATACCTATACCTTGCCCAATAATCATTTTATATATTGGTGAAAACGGCATGAAGATGCGTTCTGTAGTTTTTGATCTTATCGCGAACAGACATATATACAGACGTGGAACAGGACTTTTTCTTACACTATGTAGTGATAAGCTGTTATCCGTGCCTTCGTCCATGTGAAATTAATCAAAAATATGTTGTTCACTGTAAACATACACGAGCTGTACTGAACTCCAAGATTTTTTTATACCAAAAGGCAGCAAACAGGCTGACGGCCCACCTAATGGTAAGTGGTTAACGTCGCCTATGAACAACTGTAACATCAAGGGTATCGCTGTTGTAATTGAAAGTCATATGTTTATATGTGATTTAAATTATAGCAAGGTATGATAATAACTTAATTATATCGACACTATGGACATATTATATCTATATAATAAAAGATTTAACACATATTGTTCGAAAATGTATATCTTAATATTTTCATTACTTTCTTATATAGTGTAAGTGGGCACTAAGGGTCATATATAGCAGTTTAAAGTTCCAGTTATGTGGCTGATGATAAATCTCTTCCCATTCGATTCACTATTCGTATTCACATATATAATGTACACGTACATGTTACCTGTTACAGTAGATGATGTGCGTGTGATACTTACAAATATTTTTGAAAGAGTATTATTGTAATTTACACTAGATATGTGATCAAAATTTAACATTTATTTAATATATTTAAAAAAATAAACGCGTGCGGAGCCGCGGGCAACAGCTAGTAATATATAAAATAGAAAGATGCCCTATATACACTGTGTAATAATTTATTGAGAATTTAATTATACAAACTTATGTATAAATCCGAACACTTTCATTAACCTTATCGAAGTGGAATTCAGTGAAGCAAAACCTCCGGATAACGGATAACCGCGATTACGTAGGATGGCCAGACTTGCACACTCAAGAGCGGATATTACAGTATAGTAAATTAAATTATTTAGCTAAAATCGGGTTATTCGTTTTTTTATCACAATTTTGGGGGAAGTGTAAAAGAGTCGTAATAAGTAACGTTTATAAAAAAAAAACATTTCCTGTAACTTGACGTTGTTTACAGTTAAATTTTTATTCCATGAATGTGTAATAGTGCAACCAGGTTTTTGCTTCGCTCTAATTTCTCAATAAAGAAACAATATCACTACATATTATATAAAAGGTCCTCTGTTACGTCTAGTCTGTTTGTCTGTTTGTTCGTGATAAACTCAAAAATTATTAGAGGGGTTCTCATGCGGTTTTCACCAGTAGATATAAGAAGTGATTCATAAAGAAGATTTAGGTGTAATTTGTCAAGTTTGTCTTTATTATCAAGGTGTGACAAAGTCCACCGGGTCGGCTAATTTTTATATACAATATTTACGTAATTTGTATTTATTATATACTAACCGTTTATGATGCAGAGGTAATCATGTATAAACACTTCAAGAAATGAATCTTCAAAAATTTTTAGTGGCTACGTATACGGAAGTCCCGTGAAAATTTTAATGCTTCTAAATCCGCTACTTTACGCTGTACTTCTTCTTTTATATAAATATTGTTTATTAAGTAGATATCAATCTATATATATTTCATATCTATTCCACACTGTGCCTAATTAATTAAACTAAATATATAGTGTGATAGTAGTTTATGAAATTTGAATTTTAAAAACAGATTTAATCAATAAGTCTGTGACAATCAGATAATATACTCTTATAATTTAATGGCTTTACTAATCAATGACTAATTTAATATACCTCGTAAATTTTAGACGCGTTCCTCGAGTGAGGCCAGTTTTTAAGTAGACTGATTCTGGTTTGTGGGCGTGTAATAATATTATTGTGTAAATCATAGCGTTACAATATACGAAATGCTAAATATACTTCTTATCGTGAATTCAAATTTATTTAATGACCATTTTGGCTTACTATACCATTTTTAAGTTTTTTTTTTAATAACCACTGTATATCCCCTTTGCATATAGTTAAGTATGTATGAAATTCAATTGGTATTAAAAATATTATATAATGCGGATAGCGGATTACAAAAAGAAAAATAAAAAATACTGATGATTGCATTTTTATACATTAAATAAGAGTTTGCTCAGTTGATTATTGATCATCTCTCCAACAGTGAAGCCGTTTTAGATCTGATATGTAAAAATCCATCAAGCCGTTTAGACTACGGAAAAAAGAGATAAGTTAGGCTATAAAAATCCTAACTAACGTTATAAATGCGAATGTTAGTTTGTTTTTTTGCTACGCTTTGATGCTTTAACTACTCAAGCGCTCATCATGAAATTGTGCATAGATATTCTTAAAGACATAGAAAAAGGGCATAGGGTTACTTTTCACCCAGAAAAAAGTACTCTTCTCGAGGAATAAATTAAATTTATATTATCGCAGTCGTAGCCGCTGACAAAAACATGTATCAAATAATTAACCACAAAACATAAAAAAATATTCATCCATTTTGGAAATGGTTCGATAAATACCGTTTCGAAATAAAATGCTATTTATATTTTAATATCTCAATTGCATATACTTGTATACTGATATAAATACGAGCTTCTGAAAATATTTGTATTATTCTGGTACCACACTACTCTGTTATACTACAGTGTCAGTTCACACAGCATCGTTATTTATATAACACTAGCCTCTGCCCGCGACTTAGTTTGCGTGTAATAGATACACCAACACTAACACGCAGCAGTTCTCAACAGGAAAAAATATCCCGATTTTTGAAACATTTTTCCTCTGTGCTTTGCTCCTATCGATCTTGGCGTGATGATATATAGCCTATAACCATTCTCGATGAATGAGCTATATAACATTGAAAGAATTATTCAAATCGGACTAGTAGTTCCTGAGATTACCCCCTACAACACCACAACTTCATAACGTCACAAACTCACAAACTTTACCTCTTTATAATATTAGTATAGAAGTATAGAGATGTACACGGTGTGAATATTTATCGGAACGATGCATGTACTCGTCGGTGCATGGCGTGACCGTGGTTCAGAAATCGAGAGTGATCAACAACATGACCGTAAATCAGAATATAGGTAAATAGTTTCTGAAAATAACAAATCTATACCAAACTTATAAATAAAATAAGGTGTATGTTGCTTGTTCGAACTGATCTCGAAAAACGAAACTTATATTAAAGAAAATTTTACGGGCAGATTAATAATCTTTCGATTATTATCCGTAACATTACGTTATTCCGTAGGGGTTCTTTTTATGTAATAGGAGCAAATGAACAAGCGGGTCACCTGATGTTAAGTGATCACCGACGTCCATAGACACTAACAGCATCAGGGAGTTGAAAGGGCGTTGCAAGCCTGTGTTTGGGGAAAGGATAATGAGTGGAGAGGGTAGGTGAGCCTCCGGCACTCTCACTAACCGATCGAAACGCAACAATGCAAGCACTGTTATTTCACGTCGGTGTTCTGTGCTAGGGTGGTACTCATAATGGTTATTAGATGTATTTTGTATCCAATTACGTTTGTATTAACTTGTAAGCCAATTCGTATGAAGTTTTTATCGGATATGCAAACAGAAGCACATTCCGTTGCAAGTAGGACCGATAACATATCAAGTTAAAGAAAGAATAAATATTGAACGTCTGATTCTCGCTATGTAAGTACCGTAGTTACTACTTATTTATACTCAATAATTATAGAATAAACCAAGAAAATTTACGTTATTTCCTTTTTTAGAATATCGAGAAAATGGTGAAATCATATTACAATGGTTAAAGATATTGACAGCCTTTGAAGCCGAATTTAAAAAAAAGAAATAGAACACAATGAAAACTGACCAAATTGTAGAGGCCGTACAAATTAAAATGTAATAGTTGTTTAGGTTTTAACAACATTTTTCCACTTTATTTGAGAAACAAATAATTACAATGATATGAGGACATCCAAAAGAAAATTAAATTAAAAAATATATGTTTTATAAACATCTATGTATTCTGTATTAGAAGAATAGATAACTATTTTATTTCAGTTTTTATTTAAAATAAAATATTATACGTTACAATTTATAGGCTGAAAACAATAGAGAACGGCGTCCGTCACCGGTCGGGCCTTTATGTTCTGTGTTCACATTGTTGAAATACCTGCCTGCGCCCTTTGTTCCGTATACGTTAACCAGTTTAAAATGTAGTAAAACATGACACTACAGTTAATCCGAATAATAGAAAGTTCCACGATGAATTAGCTTTTAGTAGAAGTATATCTATACTAATATTATAAAGAGGTAAAGTTTGTGAGTTTGTGACGTTGTAGGGGGTAATCTCAGGAAGTACTAGTCAGATTTGAAAAATTCTTTCAATGTTATATAGCTCATTTATCGAGAATGGTTATAGGATATATATCATCACGCTAAGATCAATAGGAGCGAAACACCAATGAAGAATTTTTAAAAACCGGGTTTTTTTTCCTCTTGAGAGCTTCCGCTGCGTGTTAGCGTTAGCTCAAAGTAATGTCACGAAGTCGTAGGTAAAGGCTAGTTATTCTATACAATATAATAAAAATGTAAATCTAACGTATCTCTAATTTGAAATTTTTTGTGACAAAAAATTGTTGTATGTGTCTTGGAATAAGTAATAGAATAACATTTAAATCAATTTTAGGAATGCCTGTCTGTTTGTATAAACACGCATCATTGCTAAAGCATTGCCACAGTACACATAACCCCAAGTATGGAAACTCCCTATAAACGCTCGCACCGGCACACTCACACAAACATGCGCATCGACATGACCCCTAAGTGAACCTCGCAGTGCTGTCCATAGAATTCCTTTCAAAACCCCTCGTCGTTGCGCGTGTTTGTGTGAGTGTGCCGTTTACGAGCGTTTGTTCGTAGTTTCCGTACTGTGTCTCATATTTATTCTGTGGCATTGCGTACACGATAAAACCTCAAAATCATAAAGCATATCCTTATCCTTGAATAACGTTTAGGCTTAGTTTCATTAAAATGGGTTCATTCTATGAAACGTTATTTTAATTTTAATGACAATACGACTTAAGTACGAAAGAAAAGTAAATAAATGGACTTAATGCTTTCAGATGATTTCATTAGTCACTGTTTTTTAGAATAGCATCCACGCAGATGAAGTCGCGGGCACAGCTAGTTTATAATATGTCTTATGATCAACATATTAAAAAAAAACAGTTGTACTATATTTTATACAATTATGCAATAACTGAAGCTCAATAGCGGAGATACTATGAGGCCAACATTGAGTAAAAAAGATAGAAGCATATATCATTAATTCCTGGAAATATTATTGTTTCAAATATTATAACGTAATTAACAAGATTTTATCTTCAGTAACATAAGTTTTGAAGCCTGGGTTTATTAAACCACTGGCAAATTTATGTTTAGTATCTCTTAAAGTATCTCGTGACGAGTGTAGTGTTCTTACATAACGCTGATTCCGGGGAGTTTTTGTGACATTTCAGAATTGATATTCTAATTAGGAATGAGCGATATTAGAAAAACATCGATGTCAACATCGATTCAATAGTATCGATGTACGAGAAACATCTATGTCTGAAAACATCGATGTTTTTGCCAGCAATTAAAATTGTCTGTAAAAACAGAGGTCAGCGACGAAAAAAAAGGCCTTCCAAAGAAAAAACTATTCGTACGGCTTACAAATTTGATAATTTTCTAGTCTGTAGCCAGTACATGCAACGTTCTCATAACGTCGATACTATCGAAATCAAAACATCGATGTGTCGATATTATCGAAATCAAAACATCAATGCTTCTTCAACATCGATCATCCCTAATTCCAATGCCATGAATTCACTTACGCGCAATCACCAACTCACGCAAAATACCGGCAACATTACAAAATACAGAATGAGATAATGCAAGTTTATGAATAAGAAATAGAAACCACTACTTTGGTGCAACCAAAAATGTCTTATATTTGAATATTAGACGTCGAATGTAAGGGCACTTGAACTTATATGTCATGTTGTGCACACGTGTTTGGCTCACATTCATGCAAAACAAATGTGGCCAGAACCCTGGATTACTGTCAAAAAAGGTACATAAAAATATCTCATAAAATAATTTATTGAAGATAGAGCATTCGTACATAAATAGTAAACTTATATAAAAAACTCGATATCGTAGAACAGAAAAACAGAAGCCCTTCATCAACTACAAAATCATAGTGGTATCCCACCGCAGGTAACATTCCACGGCGACCGGCCCTACCTACATCAGGTACCGGGTATAATTACACACAGATAAAAACAGTCTCGCTATAGACGAGAGACACTCTCCTTTCATCCTTACTAGCCAAATACGATAGTTTCCATTGAACCCGTTATAAAGGGCCAGGTAGTTTGCCAAACAAAACATTTTTGCGATTCATTATTAATCGCATTATTATTCTTTTTTCTTACTTTTAAGATTGTGTGCTGGTTACACTGTTAAGATCCCTTGAATATCTTTTTTTTTCGAACTGACTACGCTATTGACCTAGCAAGGTCTTAACAGCTTGGAGAAGACGCATTGCCAGTCGGCAACTCCTGCTCCCCGGCCTATAGGTGAGTAAAGGCACCATGGGGTTTTAGTCCGTGCAAGTCGGACATAACCCATCCTCAGCTGACCGGCTAGGGTGGGTATCCGTATGGATTTCCCCGTGTAAAAAAGAGGTCTTAACAGCTTCACCGGACTACATCACTTGAATATCGGTTCTATCTACTGTAAACTGCGTCAATCGAAGCTGCTTAGTTTGAATTACTACGATTATAGTCTGAACTTTTCGTGAATTAAAGATTGAGATGACATTATAGTACGGTATTTGCTGAGTATAACACAATAAAACTGTTTGAGAACTACCGCTTGTGTTTCACTACGCGATACTTGACTGGTAACGAGGATGGGATTTTGAAAACCCGTCTGGCTAGCAACTACCCTCACGATGAACAACTTTTGCTAAGAACTGACCGGTGTATTACAGTTGCTTTATTAATTATTTCAAGCAAAGTCAATCAAGTGTGATTGTGGTGTGTAAGTTTTAACCTGGTTTGAATTACGAATGCTTTTTAAAACGTATATGTTAAACACTATTTATGATATGTATTTTTATCAGAACAATGTAAAGGGAAAACCTAGAATTATCAATTTCTTGAATACGATGTTGTCAATACTCCTGAGCGTAGTGACTAATCCCCGTACATTCCATCAAGGAGTATCCTTAGTTCAGGTAGGTCGCGAACTGCATATATCAGGCAACAGCGCAAGCCGAGGTGTGCCGTGAACCCTTGAGCTAGTTGCCCAAATAAAACTGACAGTGCTGCAAGCGCTCGCCTTAGTAGTCTGGTGAAGCTGTTAAGACCTTGCTAGATCAATAGCGTAGTCAGTTCGAAAAAAAAAGTATCCTTCGTTTTACATTATTAAGTTATTATTATAGCGAATCTAAAATGTATTAGTTTAATATATTTTGAATGTTATTAAACGTAACGGTTTTGACGTTATACCGTGGAACCGTACACTAATGACTTCTAATTTAATCGAATTATTCATCAAGATAGGCTGACACGGAATCCATTCTAATCTCAAGATCGAGTTGATTCGGGAAGTAACATAAAAACTTTACCAAGTTTTTGTAGGCGTCGACCCTCGAGCCTAAAACACAAAAAAACGTTAGGGAAAGTTGAAGAAGGGATAATGCCAATGGCGAGTTTTATTGCTTTGCTTTAAAAACTTTATCACCAAATGAATATAACTACAATAACATTTTTATTTTATAGGTCTTAACTCAATCATAATACATTGTCGTCAATCGTCGTATCCTTATTATTAAATTCAATGTGGAGTTGTTTGTTAATTATTACGCTTTCACGCTTTTTTTTTCGAATTAACTACGCTATTGACTTAGAAAGGTTTCAACAGCTTCGCCGGACTACTAAGGTGAGCGCTTGCGGCACTTAGACGATTCTATTTGGGCAACTAGCTTAAGGGTGCACGGCACACCTCGGCTTGGGCTGTTGCCTGATACATGCAATTCGCGATCTATTTGAAATAACCTAAGCTAAGCTATATATTGATACTTTTACGAGTTATTGGAACATATATGTGTATCAAGCATACATACCTCAACAACACTTATATGTATTTTGTGTTGGATAATTTTTCTAAACTATTTCAGTTTGATAAAGGTCGCTTTCACGCCGTAACTACTTAACTGTTCATTATGAAATTTTTCATACACATTATCAGAGATTCAAAATAGGACATACATTTAGGGTACATTTAAAAAATATATATACTGTTTCCGAAGAATAGATTAAATATTCATTAACGCTAGCGAAGCCTCCAGCAAAAACATAGTATGTTATACTTTTTAAAAAACCGGATTGAATGTCAAACAATAAGTTTATTATTAACGTGAACTTTTTATTTTTATTGATTTTGGTAATATGTATTATCTGTGTAATATTTTGCTTCCTAATGAAATAATTCACTTTAGGAGAGTTTATCGAGTGATTTTAGTCTGTCATGTACTTGATTTTATATTTTATTCATAGTCTTGTGTTGACTCTTTTTTTTAAAATTTGGTAATGTTTTACGTAATATAGTTACTTTATTGTGCATAAGTGAAGTGAATGGAAAATAATACCACGGAGCATGGGCATTCTGAGATGTCACAAAAACTTCCTGGAAGGTTCTAAAAAGGAAGCCACCATCTTATTGGAACATTTAAATAATCACACGGCACTTGTAATATTATTAACTACACAACGATGTCAGTAATATAATACTAAGGTGGATGCTACTTTGCACTTCCACCTTAGTATTCAATGATTGATTTCCGCAAAGTAACGCCTTCTTCAATCAAAAATGTCAGTAATAATCTGAACGATCGTTTGCTAAAAATAATGTAAAAAAATCACTTCAGACGATATTTTGGATATCAATAAATGAACTACACGTAATGAATTTGTAGAAATCAAATAGGTTATTTTTTACATAGTAAGACCAAGCGCCTACCTTGTACTAACTGTTAGTAGTATGATAAAGCACATCAACGTTATAGAACCCGATTAGGCCTCCCACGGCAACGGCTCAAGCCTAGGTTCGATCCCTCGGTAGGATGCCCTTGAGTGCGTTGCTTGCGCGATACGGTGACACACAAATATACATCACTGCTACAGCACTACATGATCACCCCCACACACATGCACGCCTACACGCTTACACATAAAAGTGGAAGGGTTTACTTTTTTCCCTTATGGAACTGAAAAACTCTCAATTTTCCGATAATAGATGTATGGAGGAGTTGTTGAGGCGTGTATGCTTGGTACACATTTACGTTTCAACAACTCATACATATATGAATAGTTAGCTAGGTTAACAAGATAGATCGCGATTTTGCATGCAAAAGGCAACAGCCAAGCCGAGGTGTGCCGTGCACACTTGAAATGGTTGCCAAGATAAAATCGGCTGAGAGTCTTAAGCGCTCGCCTTAGTAGTCCGGTGAAGCTGTTAAGACCTTGCTGGGTCAATAATGTAGTCATTTCGAAAAAAGAAAAAAAAAACGTTATAGAAGTTATTTTTTTTTTTCTCGAACTGACTACGCTATTGGCCTTAATTTTTTGGCCTTTACAGCTTTCGGGCCTTTACAGCTTCTACCAACTATAGAAGTTAATAGGCGAATGAGCCTTTTATAGTATTTGGGGTGTATAGATGACAATCTTTACATGTTAGTCAATTAACCATTCCAATATAAGCAATGGCGACTACAACAATAACGTAACCGGCTGAACATTATTCCAGTCTGTTTACATGCGATTTTTAAAAGATCTCGTTATAACATATAATAATTAAATTAATTCTGTACCCTAAAAGTATTTACACGGATATTTTGAGATTGTTTAACAATAGATATTACAAAAACAAAACAATGTTAATTCGTCAATTGTTACAACATGTATTAATTTTGTAAGATATTTTTTTTTGCTTTAAAAAATTTTTTGTACAATTAGATATTTCTGATTACTTCACTAGTACAACATTACGCTGAGTACATGAGATTATTTTTAGATGGTCAAATTAACTCTTAAGCGGACAATTCTATGCATCCAAATGTTGTGTTATTCCAGAATTACTTATAAAAATTAATTCCTACGAGCTTCCGCTACGTTTGTTCATTACTTGTCCTATCATTAGTAATACACAAACATAATAGAAAACAACAATATATTAGGCTCGTCATTCTACCTACATAAATATTTCTTTGAAAAGAATGATTGTCACACAGCTATACCTAACATTGTAAACAAGTTAGAATACATTGGATGAGTTACAATTAAGATAACTACAATTGCGTCTAAAAACACAGTATAAACACTGTTACAAAATATTAAAACGAATACCTATTCAACTAATCAACAAATAGTACATGCTTTGGCGTGAATCATACATATGTATCTCAAACAACACATTATAAGCACGAATTTAAAACCAATAATTAACCAATAAAACACTAGCTGATGTTCGCCCGCTTCGCCATGTGCGTCCTTTGTTTTTACTGGTACTAAATAAATATAAAAAAGAATGTTGAAAATAAAATTGGAATGGATTAATGGAACCCAAAAATAAATAGCCTAGAACAATCTATGAAAAATTTTACATTGAATGGTTAATAGTATGAGGGTATCAAAGTTCTATAGGTTTGGTATGATTGAGTCTCAAAGTAACTGTATTTTCATCATGAATATGTACATATATAGATTACGTTGCTACTTATATAAGAGATTTATAGGTTTTTGGTTTCGTCTAAAAAAGTTCTATTGGAATACCTAATTATCTAACTACATAAAATGAATGTAAAAACAAAGAATTCTCACAGAGTTTCTTGCTAGTTTATTCCGCAGGCCAATTTTCCGAAGTAATAAAAAACCTTCATAAGAACCTTAATGGTCTAACAATATAAGATAATACAACTTTTAATTCACAATTAAATCAAGTCCGTACAACAGTTTCTGGTGTCTATCTTACCCTGGTAACGAAGTTATAGAAATCTACTCAATATGAGAAGGCGTTGTGGTAAGAATGCTTTGCGACTGTGACTTGGCGGTAATACTAAGTAGCCATTTATCGCATAATTGGACATGGAACATGAGACATGACGTGGCGTAGGTACACGTGCAGGTGACTCAATTCACTTCCAACCTACAAAAACAGACTATATAACGCAGAATATTAAAGTTATTCTTTAGTGTTCTCTATCAAATATATTTTATGATTAACGTAGAATACTCAGGTGAAACATCGGAATCAGAATTCTGAACAACGATATCTATGCTTCTATACTAATATTAGAAAGAGGTAAAGTTTGTGCGTTTGTGAGGTTTTTTTTTCTCGAACTGACTACGCTATTGGCCTTTATTTTTTGGCCTTTACAGCTTCACCGGACTACGCGTTTGTGAGGTTATAGGAGGTAATATCTGGTTCTACTGAACCGATTTTGAAAATTCTTTTACCTAAAGATAGCAACGTTATTTGTGAGTGTCATAGTATATATATTATCTTGAAGATGAAAAGATTATTGTGGTAGTCGGATTTGCAAAATAAGTCGGAGAAAAAACAGACGAATGAAAACGTTTCTTACGAACGCTTCATAACGATGAGAGAGATATATGATTGAGTTCTAGATTAATAAATAATAGCTCTCAGTACTACCCGAATCACACTCATAACTTCATCACAAGTAACAATGTTTACCGGTCAACAAATTGGGTACGTATAATCATGGGCCATGGTACGGATGTACTTTATAAATCCCTGGCTACAGAATTCCTACTTTTTTTTTCTCGAACTTACTACAGCTATCGGCCTACCAAGGGCTTAACCGCAAGGCTTCACCGGACTACTGAGTTCCTACCCTTAACGACTCGTATCTATTCCACCACGTGGAAAGAACACATAGACACTTTGACACACATGTACTTCTGTGGACAAGGGTATTTGAAACGTTTGAAGGATTGTTGGAGAGGTTGCCATGTAGGGAGAATCTATAGTTCATAAGGCAGGAATAATTTATAAATTTGTTACAGTCAACGCCAAAATTTTTATCCGCTCTGAAAATTGTTGCACAGAACACAATTTAGGAATGAATACGAATATTGAATATACGAGTATAACATCAAGACAACTTAATGACAAATTTAATTCTATATTCGTAACGCCTAAAAAGATTGACGAAGACTATAGGAAAAAAAATATCCCATACAAAAATATGTATATGATTTTGTCGATTGTATTACGAAATAGTAAGACTTAGATATCCGATAATTATAGCCAAAAGTTAATGTATTAAATTTTAGTAACGTAAGACTTAATCTTATCATAAGTCCTCATTATACGTCCTACTTACACGTCAACGTATAAGTAGGTTGTCTAGACGTGAACTTCAATTATTGAATTAATCCTAATACATACATACATTTCAGGTTTTTGATTGTAATCATTTTAATAACGCACACGAAATGCGACTTCATAATATTTATAGATTTAATTACATTCATTGGTAAATATAAAATTATACTTATGGTAATTTAACTTTCATAATATAGATTATATACCTAACAACTGAATCGAAAATATTTACTCTTTCAACAATTGATATTTCTCTTAAAAAATTGTTATTAATTACGTATATTAAATGATTAGCCTTTGCCCGCGACTTCGTTCGCGCGGAATAGATACAATAACACTAACACGCAGTAGTTCTCAAAAGGAAAAAACATCCCGATTTTGAAACATTTTTCATCTGTGCTCCGCTTCTATTGGTTTTAGCGTGATGATATATAGCCTATAACCCTTCTCGGTGAATGAGCTATGTAACACTGAAAGAATTATTTAAATCGGACTAGTAGTTCCTGAGATTACTCTCTACAACGTCACAACATCACAACGTCACAAACTCACAAACTTTACCTCTTTATAATATTAGTATAGAAGTATAGATAAATATCTACAAGCAAACATTTTGACTTAATCAACTAAACGACTTAAATAATGAAACTATTAGGTATACCTTAATTTTCATAGGAAATTATAAGTTATAACTTACACAACTCTTTTTCTAAGAATACATTTGATCATAAGCACGAAGACAACAATATCCACTTTAATCATTTGAATGGACATTTATTGCGTAGGGGTAATTCACGCAATACATTGCAAAATTGATTGTACTTCACCCATACCACTGATGGCGGTGCCAATCTAATAACAAATATAAGTAGTTTTAATTAAAAAACCCCAAATTCAAAGATTCGATATTTATTTCGAGCTTTAGTTAAAATATGATGGCACTTAATTAGTACGAAAGTCGAGTGTGTATAGCAACATCTGCACACCAATCTTATCCACATAAAATAAACTGTTGATTCGTAAAACGCTTCACAATCATGATCCACTCATCCAAAATTAGACACATGTTTTACCGTGGGAAATAGTCCTTTTACGATGTTTTCAGCGTTTTGCCTTTTACACAATTAGAAAATTCTTAAGAACTCTGTATGATGGTTGAATAAATTATTATAGATTTATATTAAAAATAAAGGTTTATATCAACAATTTGTATGTAAACGAGGTTATTGCCCTTTCTGAGGTCTTTGTTATTCCAAGGAAAGCTTTAAACGATCTCCCGAAGACTACCCGATTAGGCCTCCCACAGGGAGTCGGGTTTTGGACGCGCTAGCGAACGCATGTGTCCGATATCTCCTTTGTTCGAGATCTTTTGTTCTCGATTTCGTTGTGCTTTGTTTAGTGCAGCTGTGGCACACGTGTTACAAAATCTACCTGAGTGAGTGAGACATTCCCTTATTTATATATTTACCCGTTTATTTATATACTCATTTTTCTATTCCTTATTCTTAAATATCTAACCAACTATTATTTATCTGTTTAATTATCTATTTATTTCCTCATATATTTCGTTAATTTTTATCTATTCAGTGATAAAGTAATCTATTTCTGTGCCCCCGTATACATGTAAGTACCTATTTATTATTATTTATCTATTTATTTAACCATTATTTATTTATGTTATAGTATTTTATTCATATACATGGTCCCCTGTCTCGCCCACTCATTTATTCATTTTGTACTTCCGCTTTGTTTGGTTTTAAACAGTTCTCTTGGTCCGGACTCGATATAGTCCCGTAGCTTACCGTTTGGCGTGCCCCCCTGCCCTTAAGGCAGGGAGGTTGTTTCGCGGCCCCTCCCTCTCCTCGATCCACCGCGATGGATCCGTTAGCTGTGGCAGAATATTATCGTAAAAATCTCCTTGAGAGCGGTTTAGATCAGGAGATTGTAAATTCAATTTACCGCAACGTAGCGTCGCAGGCCACCGAGGGCCTTTTTAATATCCCGACCGCGAATTCCTTTGCATCTCTCTCGCCGCAGTCTCCTCTAGACGCGCGCGATAAAGGTCTACTTGAGGCCTCGATTCCTAGCTCCAGCTCGGAGGCCGACTCCGAGATGGAGCTAGACGAAAAAACGTCCGCCGTCTCAACCGCGACCGCGACCGAGTCCGCGATTCCCGCGCCTTCAGCGCAGACATACAAGGACGGCTATACGACCGTCTCGCACAAGAAGCGTCGTACGGGCAGCCCGACGGATTCGGGTTTCGTAGGCCCACAAAAAGTCGCCAATATAAATGGCGCTCGCGTACCGTCGACCTCGGATACACCGTCGCGTAAACCGAACGCGAGTCAAAATAGTAATAGTTCCGTCTCGCTCACTCAGGGTTCCGCAACTAGGAAGCCGCGTCCGCCGCCGCCTGTTACGATACAGGACAAATCGAAATGGACCGCCATTTCTAATAGCTTAAAATCGCGAAATATTAACTACACGAATGCCCTTAGTACGTCGGAGGGCATTCGCGTCAAATGTCCCACGTCGGACGATCACCGCGCACTGATCCGATTTCTCACCGAAATGAAACTCGCGTATTTTACGTACTCGTTAGAAGACGAGCGCCTCCTGCGTGTCGTGTTACGCCGTGTCCCGGCCGAAATCTCGGTCGAGGAAGTTACCCTCTCCCTTAAGGAGAAGAACTATCCAGTGCGTGAGGTACATCGCATGTGCCACCCACGCACTCGCGCCCCATACAATATGGTGCTAGCCATCCTCGACCGGTCGCAGGAAGGCAAGGCCATTTTCTCCCTCACGTCTGTGTGTGGCCTCAACAGGATCACCGTTGAGCCCCCACGCAAGACCCACATTCCTTCGCAGTGCCATAACTGCCAGAGTTATGGCCACTCCGCGAAGAATTGCCATCTTCGCCCCAGGTGCGTCAAGTGCCTGGGTGACCACGCCACGAAGGAGTGCGAGCGCGCTCCTGGCAATCCCGACCCTCCCAGTTGTGTGCTCTGCGGTAACGCGGGTCACCCCGCGAATTATCGCGGATGTCCCCGCGCGCCGCGCATACAACGCCCTCGTCAGGCGAGGCAGGCGCCCAGGGCGTCTGCAGCCGCCGCCCGCCGTCCGCCTCCACCTCTCATGTCCGTGGAGGCCTTCCCGGGCCTGCCGGGCGCCTCCCGCGCCCCGGTAGCGCCCGCGCCCACGACCTCACCGCGCACGCCACCCTCTGTGCCGCGCGCAGCCCAACCCGGGCGGGCCCCTATGGCCCCCTGGGCCCCCAGACCTCAGCCTCAGGCCTCTTCAAGGCCTCTGGCGCCGCCACTTAAGGCGACTCAGGCTCCTTCATCCTCTTCTCTCTCGGAGAAGTTCGATTGGATGGAGCAACTTCTTTTAGAGCACGACATGCAGGAGGTGCTCGCCTTTTACGCCCTGGTAGAAGAGAACCCCCGCGGGGTACAACTCATTCAAGCTCTAGCGCGCTTTCCGGCTATCGGAGCCACCGTACAGCGCCTCGTCCGGTCACAATCGTCTAAATACTAGTTTTAAAATTCCCGGGAATTAATAAAATAAAGCCACGCGGTCTTTGCCTCTCGTTTTTCAACGCGAGATACCTTCGGACACAGCGCGATCTAGTAGCTGACTTCCTGCGCGATAGACAGATTGACGTTTTCCTCATCCAGGAAACGATGTTAAAACCGAGCATGCGTAATCCGAGAATCGCGAACTACTGCATTGTTAGAAATGACCGTGTCGCCCGCGGGGGTGGCACGTTAATTTATTTTAGGCGGTCGCTGTATTGTATGCCGTTAGAAGCGTCAGTTTGCCGCGTCGGGATGACGGGCCACTCTGATATTATTCTTGTCTCCGCGTATCTATCACCGAGCAAAGAACTACTCAGATCCGATTTGCAGGCACTGCTCGACTTAGGTGACTCGGTCATTATAGCGGGGGACCTCAATTGCGGGAATGTTATCTGGAATAGTCCGTGTACCTCTCGTAACGGGAGGATACTCGACAGTCTAGGTAGGGTGCTCGCTTTTGACGTCATAGCCCCTCCGGAACCTACGCACTATCAGGATAACTGTCGACCGTCAGTTTTAGATATAGCTCTATTAAAAAATGTCGTGCTTCCTGTGCGACTCATATCAGTCGTACACGAACTCGACTCAGATCATCGCCCGGTTCTATTACAGTTAGGACATAACTCTGACTTTAGCCCGACGCCGATCAGAGTGGCCGATTACGCGAAACTTAGCGAATATTTTAAAAATAGTCCGTCGCCCAACAGTTTAGATAGAATTCCGGACGTGTTGGTGTCTAAAGCCGACGCGGATTCGGCCATCGATTCCCTGGTTGATTATCTCCAGACCGCCGTCAGGGAGACCTCGAAAGAGGTACAGCCAGCGAACGAACGCCGTTTTATACTCCCTGATGACGTGAGAGCATTGATCACGGAAAAGAACGCCGCGACTCGTGCTCAGGACGCTTACCCGACCGCTGAGAACCGCGAACGCTTACGTGTATTACGGAAAGTAGTCAAGTCTCGTATTTCTGAGATCCGGGGTGACAGGTGGGACAGGTTTCTGGAGGATCTCCAGCCATCTCACCTGGCATTCTGGACTCTCACGCGAAAGTTTAAGTCCGATACGGCCATTCCAATGCCCCCTCTCGACAGAGGCCCCGGATTGCCTCCCGCGTTCGATAACACTGATAAAGCAGAATGTCTCGCCGCGAGTTTAGAAAAACAGTGTTCGCCAAACACTGATAATACTGACCCTTCCATCATAGAGTCCATCGAAACAGCCGTAGAGCATACACTCGCGTCTCCTCCGGCGGATACCCTAACCCCGATATCGTTTGACGAAGTCTCGGCCGCCATCAAGCGTCTAAAACCTAGGAAGTCCCCAGGTCCCGATGAGATCAGGAACGAGGTTTTGAAGCTCCTTCCTGACCGCATCATAGCTCTATTGGTCTGCATCTTCAATGCGGCCATGTCCCAGGGTCATTTTCCAGCCGTCTGGAAGAGGGCCGTAGTGATAGGGATTCACAAGCCCGGCAAGAAAGCTACGCTTCCCGATAGCTATCGTCCGATCAGTTTATTAGATACCCTAGGTAAACTCTACTAGCGGCTCCTTCTGAACCGTCTCCAAGTTACGATTAACGACCATAGTGTAATACCGGCCGAACAGTTTGGATTTCGCGCCAAACACTCTTGTCCGGATCAAGTACTCCGCCTCACGGAGTACATCCTTTCTAACTTCAATAAAGATCCGCATCCGGAGCCGGATCCGCCCGTGAAAAACACTAATCCGAAACGTACGATAGCAGTATTTTTCGACGTTGCCAAGGCCTTCGATAAGGTCTGGCACGAAGGTCTCATATACAAGTTAAATCAAGCCGGCATACCCGATAGGTTAGTTCACATCCTCCGCGATTATCTAGCCGATAGAACCTTCCGTTTTAGAGTAGACGGCGAACTCTCATCGCCTTGTCCGATACGCTTAGGTGTGCCACAAGGCTCAATTCTCGCGCCCACCCTCTTCAACCTGTTCATCAGCGACCTACCTAAGCTCCCGGGAGTCGAGGTAGGTTGTTATGCTGATGATACAGTTATCTACGCCTCTGGCTGGCGGCTGAAAGTCCTTAGGAATCGCATCGAAAAAGCCGTTAGCACGCTCGGTGACTGGTTTCTTCGATGGCATATAGGTATTAACCCCGATAAGAGTGCCGCGATACTCTTCGATCCTAGATATCGCCGTAACAAGTTAAAGCCCATAAGGCTATACGATTCTGAGATACCTTGGACCACCGAGGTCAAGTATCTCACGGTCACTTTAGACCGTCATTTAACGTTCGATCCTCATATTAAGAGAGTGCGAGACAAAGCCGCTATGGTCTTGGGTCGCCTCCATTATTTACTCTGTCAGAAGAGCAAACTGTCCCTCAGACATAAGCTCACAATATATAAAGTCTGTATTCGTCCGGTAATGACGTATAGTTGTCCGGTTTTCGCACACGCGAAGAATCTAGATACGCTTCAGGTTTTGCAGACCCGGGCTCTGCGTAAAATCACCGGTGCTCCTTGGTTCGTCCGGAAGGCGGATCTCCA
>JACEII010000003.1:9658429-9744487 GCA_014332785.1 Antheraea mylitta
AAATATACACCACTGCTACAACACTAGACGATCACCCCCACACACGTGCACGCCTACACGCTTACACATAAAAGTGGAAGGGTTTACTTTTTTCCCTTATCGAACTGAAAAACTCTCAATTTTTCGATAATAAATATATGGAGGAGTTGTTGAGGCGTGTATGCTTGGTACACATATACGTTTCAATAACTCATACATATATGAATAGTTAGCTAAGATAGGTCGCGATTTTGCATGCAACAGGCAACAGCCAAGCCGAGGTGTGCCATGCACCCTTGAGCTGGTTGCCAAAATAAAATTGGCTGAGTGCCTTAAGCGCTCGCCTTAATAGTCCGGTGAAGCTGTTAAGACCTTGCTGGGCCAATAGCGTAGTCATTTCGAAAAAAAAAAGTTCTAGAGAAGAGTTGTAGAGCTTGATAATGCCTACAAAAAAGTCATCCACAGCATATGTGTAACTTTTATATTTGTCACAAGAATTATGAAATCTTATGATGTAATAACAGAACCACAGGAACACATGGCCGGGTCAGCTTTTTTTAGTAATAAAACAATTCACGAACGGAATTTAAGGAAGGAAGTTTGCGATGAAAGAAAAGATACACGGAAGATTTTGATATATCTTATAACAATTGTTTATATATTACAAAGAAAACGCATATAACAAATAGAGTTTCATGCGATGTAAGTCATAGAGTAGCTAACTAGTAGTAGTAAATATGTGTCGAGATGTTGAGAACTGCAAGGTCGACAGCTTCCTACGATATACTAATATAAAAACGTTTATGAGGACTAAAGTATCCTAGATATCTGTTCGATACCGAATAGAACAATATTCCACAGTTTATGTTTTTATATTTCAGGTTTTATCTAATCTATTATTTCTACCTTTAAAGGTCATTTTCGTATTGTAGTGTAGTATAAAAGAGAAACTATACGACTAAAGCGAGCATTCCTTAGAATAAAATATGGCTGGTTTCAAATAAATTTTAAGTTTTAGTGTTTAGTTTGACAAATTCTTTATTCAAATTAAGTGCAGATAAGACACTCGAATGTTGAACTGCTAATTTGGAAATTAAATTGTTATCGACTCATATGGAATGGGTTTTTGCATTGTTTGCATTTTTAAACACGATTCTAGCATGACATTCACAAACATAAGAATGGAAATTATATTTTTTTGACGGTACTACCTTATTATTGAATATAAAAATGTTTTAAATAGTTGATAAGCCATGTTTAGTCCGTTTTAAATGTATATTTCGTATATGTTATTTGTTTAAAACCTTAGCTTAGAGTTAGTATTATTCAGAAATAGCTTTTGCTCGCGTCTTTGCTTGCTTGAAGATTTGATCTGTCTCTTGGGAATTGTATATATTTCTGGATGAATCTGTACCTCTCCTTATCCTGTATCTCTAGCATATTGTATGCAAAATATCGTGATAATCAGTTAAGGCGTGAATAGTGTAACAAACAAACAAAATGACTATCGCATTTATAATATTAGCTAGGATAGGATTACAAAATATAGTTTGGGTTACATTTGAATTAAACCAAATCAGAAATCACCATTTCAGAGACTTCTAGACCTTTTTAAATTATATTTCTGTACAAAAACATTGTCGGTGTTATTGTAAAAAGTTAAATACGTTTTTTTTTATATCATATAAGAAGCAAACGAACATGCGGGTCACCTGTTGTTAAGCGATCACCGCCGTTCAAAGAGACTAGCAACCCCAGGAGTCGCAAGTGCGTTGCCAGCCTTTGTTTGAGGGAATGGAGAGAAAGGGAGAGGAGAGGTGAGGGGCAGGGAGATGGTTCTCCGGCGCTCTCACTGACCGAACGAAACGCAACAATGCAAGCACTGTTACTTCACGTTGGTCTTCTGTGAGAGGGTGGTGCTACCCCGGATGAGCTGACTCATTCATGTTAAAACCAATAATAACTTCAGCGTGACTCTACCACCTAACAAATACGTGTTGAATACTTGCTTTAAAAAGGTTACGTTTTAAATAAACCACGCTCGCTGAATGTTCGCCATCTTGCTCTTTTGTCTCGCTTTGGTTAGGTTAGGTTAGGTTAGGCGAACTTGCCTCGGACGAACGCGCTGCAATTAATACGAAACCTTTTTAAAGCAAGTATTTAATACGTATTTAGCATTTGTGTAAAAATACCGGATACATCTATTATCTTCATTAAGCAATATCAAGTAAGACCCACGTGAATCTACAATAGGTAGATAGCAACAAAACTTCAGAAATGTTGTCCGAGCACGGTTACATTGTTTTCGAAAGTGGTTCTTGCTGAGTCAAGATTCCGTAAGCAAATGGACATTACAGCAAAAGCTAGACAAGTTGAGATAGCAACATAGTATATCTTAATATTGTCCAGTACTTATATTTAGTTCATTTGTAACAAAGAAGCACCAGACTACAAGTATTCTCATTCTACAGAGAATGATTATAGACTATAGAATTATATTGTAACTCGCTGATTTCGTGTCTTTGCACGTGTTTATTAAGCAGTAATTATTATTGTTTCGTAATTTTATTTTTAGTCGCATTCTGTGATTTCTAAAATTATTATGGATCATTTTTATAACCTAACAATTACGAAATGACATTAGCGTGTACAAAGTTTCGTTGTCTCGTTTGAGAATAACTATAACAATGTTTCTTTTCATTTTTTTAAGGACTATCTATCACAGTATTAATATAAAAGATATTATAAGATCTCTTATATTTATACTGTGCTACTATATACATTACTGACAATTCTTATGCACAATCAGTTAAGCTTGTAAGTCCGGTGAAGCTGTTAAGACCTTGTTGGGTCAATAGCGTAGTCATTTCGAAAAAAAAAACAATTAAGCAATGGCAAAATCTTCCCGTGTACAATATTCAATAAAATCGATTACGTCGTTTTTCAATTTTAACTTCAACTAACGTTATAACTATCAATAATATTAAATTCGTAGCTAATGTCCTATGGAATAAAAACTTATAAAAAAATCAAGTACAGACAGAACTAAAAATGTATTATTACATATTGTATAAAAAGGTTTAGCATTTTAAGAAATACGTTTGTTAAAAATAAGAATATAGGTTTTTAAGCAAACTATTATTTTTATGTTAGTATAAGAAACTGGAACTTTTAAATCAATTTCTGTAGAATATTTTAAAACCTGGAATGAAATGCCCGTACAATCCAAATCATTGTACCAGTTAAAATCATAACATTACAAACATATTAGTATTTCTTAAACTAATTTCAAATATCCTTCAAGCCCAACCAGTTATTATTTAAATGATTATCCCCGAAGCTTAAAATAAAATATACTAATTAAAGTAATGGTCCTGAAGAACCTTTAGCCGAGAGATTAATAGCTGACATCCGTTTTTGTTTACATTTTTTTCTTTTTTTTATATAATAAGCGTACGTAGACTATTATGAGTACGTTGAACTAGACCATAAAACAAATAGACAGTAAATACTCCCATTAAAAACCGATAGTGTAGACTACCATATTTATTTTGTAAAAACGGACAGGCAGTTACCAGATGTTAAGTGATCACTGCCGTCCATAGACACCAGCAACACCAGAGGAGTAGCAAGTGTGTTGCCAGCCTGTGTTTAGAGGGATGGGGGAAGGGATAAGAGAGGGCGCGGGAAGGGAGAGGAGAAGGGAGGGAAAGAGAGAGGTGGGCCTCCGGCGCTCTCACTAGCCAAAGGAAACGCAATAATGCAACCACTTTTCTTTACTTTACTTCTTGTCGGTTTTCTGTGAGAGGGTGGTGCTACTCCGGACGAGGCGACCCATTCATGCTAAAACCAGTCATAGCTTCAACGTGGCTCTACCACTTACAGAACCTATCGAGAACTTCAAATTGTATTTTGTATATAATATTGTGTATGTATATCTCTGTGTATATGTTATCTTATATGCATATACAATATCTCTTACATATCTAATTTAAATTGAATATCTGAAGTCATACAAGAGTCAAAACGGCTGTTTATAAACAGACAGAAAGCTTAGTTGTCTCGAGGAATAACCGAACCCTGAACCTTCCAAGTCCAATACAAATTAAAGACGATGTACTGAATAAAAAATTGCAGATTTCTGTTTAGTAGGTAGGTAGGTATAAGCGTTATGTTGACGCAAATTCACAACCACCGATGTTGGATGAGTAATAGTCATGACGTTGATTTCTTAGTATTTAGTTTAGTGAATTATACATCTAAATTATTTAGTTTATAAATAGGTCGATTAAAGAGAAAAGATTTGATGTTTAGTTTGTTATTTACTTAAAAATACTTAACCTATATTTAAAATTCTTTCACCTCTAGAAAGATAGACTGACAACGACAACGAGTCATTTAATGGCTGAGGCTGTATTTTCTAAAAATCTGCATTAACAGGAGTCGAGAGGAATAGCTAGTATGCAATACAATTTTAGTGCTTACCTTATGTGAAATAAAAACACATATGAGCTTCAAATAAAGTACTATGAGCTCAGTACTAAAGTGCTAAAGTCCTTAAAAACAATTAGACAAACTTAGTTTTAAATTAAAATTATTTTAACTAAAATGACAAGATTCATGAATTACTTTGTTGCAATTTCAATTTACAGTTAAAACCAGATCTAACAGTATCACACCAAATTTTCATGAATACATATTTTGTTATCTTTAATAATTCAAATTACGGTCTGTAACGATTTTAATGTTCTTGTCTGTCATGTCTGTTTAGCTCATTGTACGAATTTTAACGAAATTCAAGAAGGTATAAAAATTTGGACTCGCTCAGAGGATCAAACTCATGGTCTTTAAAATGTCCAGAATCCGAGGAAAATAGGAGTAAATTAAAAACAACACATAATTTTTAACCAATGGAAACTCGTGAAATAACCGCGAAAACTTGATAAGTTAATCAAAAGTGAACTGACCTGTCCAGTAGCTTTCTTATACCGGTGCGTCGCTTCCCGTACGAGGTCCCTGACCAGCAAGTCGCCGGAACCACACGGAACCAGCACCCGCACAGACCCGAAACACACCGTCACTTTCATAATAACAAATTTGACCACACCACTTCACTCAGCGTAGTATCATCCGATAGTTGACATATTAGTTTGTGTACAAACTAATAGGAGCACAACACTATCTGACGCACATGGCGAATGCCTTGCCTCGATGTAGCTCATGTACCACCGTTGATACAAACAAATCAAAAACCCTGGACTGTTTGTACGATTTCATAGCGTCCCGACTCACCACCGAACCTTTCCGTTATTCCCTTAAACTGAGCACAGAAAACACGCTTGGAAAACATTCAATATTTAACACATTTCGATAAGATTACGCGAAATACGTTCGCATACCTTTGGCGCGCACTATTAACGGCAGCAACGGTCGTGACGAGGAACATGAATAAGAATTTGAAGTTGCGCCGAGAGGGGTGGGGTGGAGGGACGCGGCGCGACCGGTTCCCATCAACAGCCAATCGGCGGTCGCGTCACGGCGGGCAGCTGTGTGCCTGTGGTAGTGTCCCCGGCATGTCGCGTCATACCTGCCTCGCTACGGTTTGTATTTCACACGCATACCTTTTAAACTACACGTTATTTTGAATGAAACTGACTCACAAGTTGCAAGAATTTATAAAGTGTTCATATCTGGTTGTGCACAGTCAGTCGTTCGCTGTCTGATGCCACTTTCTGGCTACTGGGTATTACTACTTACAACTGGTTTCTTAGTGTGGGTTGGTATTTAGTTTTTGATTAGAACTCACGCTGTACGCACATAATACATTACAGAGCACACATCACTTTAATTGATAGTTGATGTCATCATGTTATATGCTGCAATGACTACGCGACAAACTTGGTTCGCTTGGTACGTATAATAGAGAGCTTTACTTTGTCTTACGTTTTGGTGTAATCAATATTACCATGCCAACCAATTTTATAGCTTAACACACATAATGTTAAGACATTTTCCGTGTCTAGTGTAAACACTGCTAATGACGAATAAAATATCATTGGGTAATCTCATATTTATTGTAACTATAATAATTATACAAACATCATTATCAGGACATTAACACGTACTTTTACTGTTTTTATAAAGTCAATGATATTTAATAATATGACGGTTATTTCAGAAGAATCGCTCTCAGTCACTGCATACACATACTAAAAACGAAACAATTATGTATACAAAAATGAGAATTCTTAATAATGGTTTCCATAATTACCTAGTGCTTTATAAATTTTATCATACCAACACAATGAACTGTTCAATCAACTATGAGATAATTTGAAAGAATTAATTCGTAACTAACTATGGTGAACATTTCGCCAAAACGTTTTGCTTCAACCGTGTACCAGGTTTTGGGGTAACTTGTAATTATATGTTTATAAATTATTCGTAGATATATTCGAAACGGTGCCCTAATCGTTGGGTACTTTTGCTTTGGCTCAGTTTATTTAACGAAGAGTACCTTCTGCAGTGAAATATTCGTACAAGTTATTCTGTTTAGCGTATTCGGAACTATGCTTCAGACACTATTCGTTACTGAGCTGGTGTTACGGATAACTGCTAATGAAGAACAAGATATCTATATATTTATCTCTAATACCTTTAAATGAGCAATTCTTGTATATTTTTATATTTGTATATATTCAGGGTCTCGGAAACGGCGTCATCTATTTCCGTGAAACTTAGTATGTAGGTAGCTTGGGGGACGATGAATCGATCTACCTAGATTTTATTCATAGAAAGCTTTCTTTAACTGAGTTTTCAGGCAATTAAAAAATATAACTAGAATAGAAAATCAGTTTATTTTAATTTAAAAATGTTTTTTGAAGAACCGAGCTACGCTCGGTCGCCCAGGTACTTAAGTATTAAGTAAGTATACTAAGGAGTCCATTCAAATAAAGAAAATTCCTTATACCTATAGAATCCAGATTAAGAAAAATTATTAATTCGGTTTTCACATAGCTAGAAGATAATGAACATACAAAGCCACAGGATTATTGATAACTGCGATGGTAATAAACAATCACTGATGACATAACATACCTACATATATAAAAAGAATAACATTTTCCTGTGGTGTACGATTTGTACCAAGTGCTAAATATTTGCAAATTTATTAATTTGTGTATGGTTCTACAATGTATGCTACATATAATACTACCTCATCTATTTTAAATTCATTACCACCCAACCCACAAAAACACCGACGTAAAGTAATAGTGCTTATATTGTTGCATTTCGTTCGGTCAGTGAGAGCGTCGGAGATCCATCTCCCCCTTCCCCACAAACCTGGCAACGCACTTGCGAATCCTCAGGTGTTGTTGGTGTCTATGGACAGTGGTGATCACTTAACATCAGGTGACACACCAGTTCGTTTGCCTCGTATAACATAAAAAAAATTGATTGATGTAGATTCAAAGTCTACATTCATCTGCAGCTTTCGATGAAGAAAAACATGGGGATAGAACCATTGTGGTGGCATTTATCTAATACCACCTTCGTTAGCTTCCAACTTCAACATGATAGTCTGTCTTCTAAGATATAGATCTTATTGTACCTTAATGAAGTATATATTCATTTTACATTTATATTTTACTAACTTCTGCCCGCGACTTCGTTCGCTTGGAATATTTACTTTAGGCTAACGCTAAGACGCAGCGGAAGCACAAAAAAAACGATTTTGAAACACATTGATGATTCATTGACGCTCCGCTCCTATTAGTCCTAACGTGATCATATATAACCTATAGCCTTCTTTGATAAATGAGCTATCTAACTCTGAAAGAATTTTTAAAATCAGACTAATAGCTCCCAAGAGGGCGTCCAACCATACAAACAAACAAACAATTTAGCTTTATATATTAGTATAGGTTATAATCAAATGCTAAAACTTACAAAGTATGGAAAAATTGAATTGTAGCTGTTACTTTGTGGTGCTACAATAAAAGTGACACATAAAGAATTAATAGAAACGTATATCCGTTGATGTTCAAACCACCTGAGTATCTTTATTTCAAGGCAAAGGCCATTAGTATGCGGAAAGCGATAGTGTAAATGGTAGTGTATGATGACTTCGCACTTCAGTATGCTACGGAACAAACAACAACGATATATACTCTCATATATGTCGATACTAGCAGATATGACTTAATACTGTAAACATGTTCCCGTTAATTAAAATCACAACACAATTTACAAAGTATACTTAGACACTGTTACATTTACACATTTTTTAAAGTATTGAAATCAGATTGATCATTGACCTTAGAACAAATAGATCTTGATTTATTTTAAATGCTCCCAGAACTTAGATTATTTATATTGGATTAGTTTTTGTCTGGTTTAATATTCGAAAAGACTAAACCAAACCAAGAAACTCTTACCAGTAGAAAGAGTGCTTTTCAGGGTATTATGTAGCCTTATATATTATTATGCTATTGTATAGAAGCTAAGTAGGAATGATAATATTTAATTAAAATTAATATAGGTAATGTAAATCGTTAAAAGTTAATTAAGTAAAATTTAATTGTAGTACTGTAATCCGGTGAAGCTGTTGAGACCCTGATAGGTCAATAGCGTAGTCAGATCGAAAAAAAAAAATGAATTCATAAGAAACGAAGTCGATAAGAACTGCTAATCAGATATATCTACATAATTTGAAATCAGGAACCAGATTTTCCGAATGTCTTTCAAAATATCAATGTATTTTAATCAGATATATCTATATATTCTCGTAACTATATAGTTGTAAAAAATTTTGATGCCAATGTGGTTCTGTTGATGTGTTATCAGATATGGTGTCGAGCGACGTAGGTCCCGAATCCTGTGAATAAACTTTTTAAGCCCGTCTCGCTAATTAACATCCGAAATTTAAAAAATCCTTCACTCTGTACATGTGTTCCGGAGGCTGTACTTGGAATCTAATCCCCATTAGATTTTATCAATTCATCATCTTAGACCACTTAAGTGAGATTATGGCCTAACGCTATAAAATAATTAAAAAAAATACTATATTGCCTCAAAGTTTTGTTTATGGTCACTATAAACGCACTTTTGGGAAGATATTATTGTCATGCGTTACCGAACTATCGGGCTGCATGATGATAGACACAATACGATAACAGAGCCGGTGGTTTTTACACACAAATGAGTGTAGGGTATGCTAATTTCAAATTATTGAAACGAAATAGTCGAGAGAACGTTTAATGAGTGCCTTCATCGAAATAACTTTTGATGTCAATTTTAATAGACCAAGATCCCAGAGCTGCCAGACCTATCTTATTTTTAAATGGATGAAACCTTATGTTTTGAATAGTCTTTTATGTACTTATAACGCATTCGAACTCACCAGACTAGGACCCCCTGGCAGCGGCTCAAGCCTAGGTCCGTTCGCTCGGCGTAGAGCCCTTAAATGCGCTACTCGCGCGATACAGTGACACAAAATCTTACATCACTACGATAACATTATGCATATCACCCCCATGCACGTGCACGGATACACGGTTACACATTAAAGTCGAAGGGTTTTATTTTTTCCCTTATCAAACTGAAACAGTTTAGAAAGTTATCCGATACGAAATATATATGTAAGAGTGGTTGAGGTATGTATGTTTGGTACACGTATATGCAACAACTCATATATGTATGAATAGTTAGCTTAGCTTAGCTCAGATAGATCGCGAATTGCATATATCAGGCAACAGCCCTAGCCAAGGTGTGCCGTGCAACATTGAGCTAGTTATAAAATATAAAATCGGCTGAGCACCTTAAACGCTCGCCTTAGAAGTCCGGTAAAGCTGTTAAGACCTTGCTAGATCAATAGTGTAGTCACTTAAAAAAAAACTTTCGCACTCACAGAGTTCGAGACTGAGGGCGATGTAAATATGTCAGGATACAAAGGTGACTGTATATTATCTAATTAATAAAAAAGTAGAATATAATAAAAGAAAACTATTATGTATTGTTGTAAACCATTTTTATTTAAGTAATTAATATTGCTTATTCGAATCGAAATAAATAAAAAATACACAATACAGATCTTATATAAGGCGCAATTGAAATTATATTATAGATAGATAATAGTATTTTGTTATAAGTTGTACATTTTAAAATTGTCTCTATTCACATTAAAGCTGCAAAAAATATGAAAAGTCATGGCCAATTACTCATATTATATTTATTATACGGCTGTTTACACTTTTTCTTTTCTTCTCGCACTGTTTAATGTGAATACAGCGATATGGTTGTAATTAAGATACGTGCATTCTACGATATTCCGGTTTCAAAGTTATTGCTATTAAAGACTACGAACATTTTAATTCATTCTATTATCTACTACAGATTAAGTCGTAGCAGTTTATTTCAAACAGTTTATATAAAATCGTGATGAACTCTGAAAAGGTTAACATTTTAAATGCGTTAATAACTAATACTTTGACTCACATTACGATATTTAGAATCTTTAATGACTATATTTATGACAAATTGATAATGTTGCAAACTACTTTTCTACCAAAAATGTATAATAATTATTCATATATAGGAATTTAGTCACATTTTTTTTATATCAGCTTGAAGATTAGCTACTAGTAACATATAAAAAAATCTTGATTAATATACACATAATATAGATTATAAGCACATAAAGAAAAGTAATTTGGCACTATTAATTTGAAGATGTTAACAAGAAAAATGTGAATAGTAAATACTGGGAACTAAATGAGTACATTTATTCATAAAATACATTATATCTATTCACAGAATATCCTTAGGTGTCAGTTTCATGGAATAGAGTAATTATGGCAAATACGTTAACAATATTTACAAAGATTAATAACATCTCACTTTCACAGAAGTCCACGTGCTCCGGATATTTACATATCGAGAAAGGTCAAACTCTATTGGACATAATACATCCAATCCCATGTACAGTGTAATTTTGTCAACACTATTAGGGAACGAGAACTTTAAATAAATTATTATTACACATATAAATTATATTAAGTTAGTTATTTCCACGATCCTGTATAATACATTAAAAGAATATAATATACGTAATTGACAGAAAAGTGCCATAAAAGTAAAAAATAGTATGGTAAAGAAATAAGTGAATAAAGCTTCGAATACACAATAACATTTTGTCAAAAAATAAGCTCCGAATGACAACAAATGAGTTGAAGCTTGATACAAGCTGCAATATATTCGAATCAATATAAAAAAAAAACTAATTGCACTTTCACAAGATTACTAGGTATGCTCACGATTTAAGTACACTATGCAGACTACGTAAGTCACACGAATAAAAAAGAATATATATTGTATTTACTCACGCGATATGAGTCGTTCAAAATATAATGACAAAAATATTAATTTGATTTTTTTATCTATTTATTACAGAAACAATAAACCATAATCGTTACATGCAATTGACACATACTTAAGAATTATATAAAATAATTTATTTTTAAAAATACAAATGATATTCTATAACAAATATAATATTTATTGGTGTTTATACTGGTTGTACTTTCGTGTCTCACAGCTGGTCACTTAATACTAAGTACATCATTTTACCCTCATTTTTTACGTCATAATCAAACGTACAAACAAAATAAACAAAAACCACAGTGTAAACAAAAGAGGCAGTGCAGAAACTAACCACAGAGGTTTGTAGTTTGTACAAAGTTTGTAGGTAGTTTCCGTACTGTCTCTCATATTTATACTGTGTAGAAACTACCTAATGGCACTGCTAGTCATTTTGTAATAAGTGTTATAGAATAGATAATTAATTTGGAAAGTCCTTGACTAGAGTTAAAGAATAATAAAATGAATAAATACATCAGAACATGAAGAATTCCTTAACGTACATCCTAAAATAAGAATCATTTGAAAGAAGATATATATATATATTCATATGTATACTGTTGAAAGCAATACTGTGGAGCCTAATTCCCAACTTATGGTAACAACTTTTATATCTACTACAGGTAAATTGAAATGCAATCAATATACTTACAATATTAACACACATCGTTTTCAAGTACTCTTTTCCTCGGTTCACGATATCGCGCCGTTTAGATATCATAGAGGAGGGACCAGCCCTTGCACTAGAAACGGTCTTAACAAAGATTGGTCGATCGAGTTCGATTCCTTACACCCTTTATCACAATACCACAAAAATCTTAGAGCACCTTATAATTGTAGATTTTATATTCATACTCTAGGTGATGTATCGTGTCATCAAATGGCACATTCAGCTGTACATGAATATTATACAGTGTATTTATTATAATAGGTATACAATATTGACATAGATTATATTATACAAATTTTCTATAACAGGCACGTCAGCTATTAGATATATTCGCTGTTCGCGATGAAGACCATAATTCTTATCAATCAAAACTTTAAAAATATCATCATGTTATCTACACAAGTGATACATATTTCGAGTTTAAAGATTCTAAGGCAATGTTTAGTTAAGGACTAAACAATTTGAGTATTCATTATACGCTTCATTTAGAGAGCTAATTAACTACTTCAAAGATGCATTATAATTTAGTAGCTCCGTCATGGTCATAGATTTGAGATTTCCATTATCACAATCGATTAAAAGGCGATACGCAAGCGAATATGAAATGTTCATTGTGAGCTACATATCGAGTTCCAATTTTAATCACAAAGACGCGTATAAACGCACGTTTTGTTTTAAACATCACTCTCGCCGTCTGTGACGTGTGCGGGTTGACCGAAATTTCTCGTAATAGATTCACTAACTGTACGGATGTTCGCCAAGTACCTGTGTGCAGGTTCATCGGAGTCGTATATGGCGCTGAGTGATTCAAGAGACACGAGGGCTTCTGAATCGAGGAGTCGAGAGGAGGCGCGGGAGGAGACGTCATCATCACGGTCGAAGTAGCAGGAGTTGACGTCACTGAGAGCGGCCTCGGCGTCGGTGAGTCCGGCCTCGTTTAGCATCGAGACGTTTTCCAAGGCGGGGTCGTCGGTAGTGTAACCGGTGCTCTCCGGCTGGCACCCCTCCCCGTCGCCGTCGCCCTCCGAGCACGACGAACTCCATTCGGACTGGCTCTCACCATAGTGACCCATTTCTCTATGGTTCGAAGTGGTCACCTTGCGCAAGTTTTAATGATATTATAAAGCTATACATGAAAATAAAATAAGAGTGTCCGTGATTTCTAAGAGTTAATTTCTGAAAAGAATGTACTGATGTTGAACACAATTTTACTGACAGATAGAAGGTTCTTAAACATAAATGAAAGAAAGAATAGTAGTAACTAAAGATTGGTAAGAGGCTTATAGGAGTTAAATGGAAATGTAGACAAACTTAGTGGACAAAATTACATTAGCAAAGCTCATAAAACTATTCAATTATTTTCACAAAAATTAAGACGTGGACACTAACTACAGTTGAATAAAAATAATTCAACTAACAGAATTAATTATAGACTATTACGAGATAAATTCGGCAGAAAGTAGACTTAATAATTTAGACATAAAGAAAAACTTAAGCTTACTCGGTTATGTAGTCTCTCTTGGAACTCTTTCTCTTGTTTTTCTTTAGCTGCTGTGACTTCTGCTTTCCTATCGATCGGTGAGCTACAATAACAATAAGGTACAATATTACGATAAACTTCTATTTACTATATCACATATATTATTTTATATCAGGCTCTAAGAACCCAATACAGGGCCGTATGCATCTTCTTCCCGAAAGGAATGTTGGGCATACTGGCCCCACTTGCTCACGACGTTTTAGCGATTTCAAACTTCGAGAAAACTACAATTCGTTTTTTATATCATAGGAGGCAAACCAACAGGTGGGTCACCTGATGTTAAGTGATCATCACCACTAGCAACACCAGGGTGTCGCAAAGACGAGGGGGGGGGGCAGGGGCGGAGCAAGAGGAGAGGTGGGCTTCCTGCTCTCTCACTGACCGAACGAAACGCAAAAATGCAAGCACTGTTACTTCATGTCGGTTTTCTGTGAGAGGGTGGTTACTACCCCGTACGAGCCAACCCATTCATACTGAAACCAATAATAGCTTCAGCATGGCTCTACCACCTATATACCTATAATTCTATATTTTTCCACATAAGGTGATATGACAAGAACATTTCTCAGGCTTAGGTTTCGTCACAATTTTAGTCTTCACTGTCGATGTTACCAATTTTAATTAGCAAATGTATGCGAATTTCATGTGAAATCAATTCACATTCCACAGGTCAAATTACTCCGACATGAAATTGAATATAATGGTAGAGATGCATTATAGGTCTTTTAACATATAATTACCTAGTATTTTGTTCCCGCGTATGAGTAGGAGAAGGCAGTTCCACGACGACATCGGTGGGTAATACTCCTGGGAATTCAGCTGCCACGGGCCTTAGCGGTGACGCGGCGTGCAACTGAGCGCGCGCTGGACTGGCCGCCTCCTGCCGCGCCAGCTGACTTATAGCTGCCAGTCCAACCGCGTGCAGAGGACTACTGTTATTGTTATTGCAGTTTCTCATCGGTTCCAGTGCTGGGTTTTGACCTCTACGATAGAACACTATCATCAATGTAACTCCTTAGTTGTTACTGACGTTACTGAACTTGTTAATGATACTCCATTCTCAGATTAAATAAATAACGCTCTCAATTATTTACAAAGCAGTAAAAAAAACTAAAAAGTTTACATAAAATATGCTAAGACGCATCAAAAATTGCTGATTAACGATGCATCATCAATGACCGTTCTGGTTGTCATTGGTTTCCTTTTTACTGACTTTATTTTTTAACGATATATTTGTTTGTATATTTTATCAATGTACATATGTCACTTTTATTTATTCTGTCCTTTTTGATTTTAAATGCTTTATTTAAATATAGGATTAGTGACTTAAAACGATACATACCTAATTTGTAAGATTAGAGACTTTGCCTTTTGTATAGCTATTGAACCACGTCATGTATATATTTTTTCTAATACGCAAATAATTTTAATTACATGATTGGTAGAACTTGTTCAATTTTACATATATGAGATGAAACGTCAGAGACCATATAATTGGATATGTGAAAGAAATATATTAACGTAAATAATGAACGATGTCATATTTGTTAGTATTTTAATAACTAATTTATTTTTACCTGAGATCGAGCTTCAACTCTTTGCGCTCCACTTTTGCGGGATTACTTTTGATCAGGTTTTTATCATCGAGCAGTCTCTGTATTTCTCTCTCAAAGGGCGGCACGCACGCAACGTCTGTGGGACTTCTCTTAGTAAACGTCTCCTTGGGATCGTGATTCAAATGTTTTAAATTATTTGGTCGACTCCCAGAACTCGAAAACGAATTAGTTCGTTGCGTTAGACGACTGACTTCCTTCTTATCAGTCTGGCAACATCCATCTCTTTTCGCTGACGCTTGCAGCATATTTATTATACTTCTTTGCAATTTTTCTTCTTCCTTTTGTAAATCAGTATCTTGAAATTTATCATCTAACGACGATTTTTTTGATATTTTGTGCTTTAAATATATTTCATTAATGTGGTTTGGTAAAGGTTTAGCAGATCGTACGGGAGGATATTCGTAACCGGGATTCAGATTAGTCGGATTACCTCTATTCGTAGGCAGGTATAAAGCCGGTCGAGGTGGGGAAGGCGATGCGTCCGTAGTGCGTGAATAGCTTTCATCGGAGGAACTGAGACTCGGTGATCTTGTGAGAGAGCTTAATTCATCAGCTGAGGAATGCACGCGAGGACTTCGAGCTAGTGGTAGACTTTCACTAGACCGTGGCCGCGGTAATCTGGTCGGTGGTCTTCTTTTATGCGGGACGACGGGACGAGTTTCCTGAGGTCGGGGCCAAGGCGGGACTAGAGCTCGAGGAGGAGGCCAACGAGGATTCCCTGCGACGCCGTGAGGTGGCGGCGCCGGGGGAGAATCTTCCGACTCTTTGGTTTTTCTACCTCTGCTGCCTTTATGGTTATTACCGTTGCTTTGATGGCCATTGGAAGATAACAATGGTTCGCTTTCACCGGCGATAGATGCTTCTCTTACTGGAGGGAGTCTTGAGGGTTGTGCGGCAGCTCGCCTGGCGGAGTTCTGTAACATAGCGAGTGGAGTCGCAACTCCACCGTAAGCAGTGGGTGGATTCGGAGCCTGGGGATTCATAGGGTTCTGTATGGTTCCGTTTGCTGGCGCTCGATCCGTTAGGAAGTAAGTAGTCATTTCTCCTTTCCCTTTAACTTTCACTTTGCCTCGACAAACGAACTGATAAGGCATGTCCTTGAGGACTTGGTACACTTCTTCTGTTACTTGTGTGTGATTAGGTAAACCCGTCGAATCCATACGAGAAGCAACGTTGACAGTGTTCCCCCAGATATCATACTGTGGCTTCCTTGCACCAATAACTCCAGCGACGACTGGACCAAGATTGATACCTAAATACGATATAAGACTTTGCAATCGTTTATTTAAATATAACATATTCTATAAATTGGTAAAATTAATAAGGGCTTTTATTAAAACATTTAAAGAATACAAAGTTACATCGAATAAATTTAATAGACATAAAAAAAAATTCATTAAATGTATACACTTACCAACTCTCAACATAAAATTATTGTACGAGTTATCGTTGATGTCTTTCAACTTATCTCTCATGGCGAACACGAATTCAACTAATGTGGCGACATGTTTACGTGTACTGGCTTCATCAGACATCTTTTTGTCGGGTATCAAACCGACTGCCGCCATGTATGTCGACCCCACAGTCTTGATCTTATCTATTGCACTAAACCGCTCTTCACCAAGTAGCTGAAATTGATTTTACTTTCATTATAAGTTACACTTATTGATTGGATCTTCATTTCTTATGATGTTGGTTTTGTTTTAATTCACAATCTTGCGTCGTTATATACAAATGAAGTGAATTAAAATATTAAGGAACATTAAATTATAAGTTCAACAAAAAATCTATAGAAAGCTCTAGCAATAACAGCACATGTTATCTAAACGTAGATGGCAGAATTATATATAACAAAAGAGCTTGTTATGCCGAATAAGAGGTATATTTAAATGATACCTCAACCAACACAAGATTCACAAAAAAATCAGATGCATACTTAAATGAAATACACAGTATCATTGGCCAACTATTATGCTATTTTCCGATAACTATCAACGATATATTAAACAATCGTTTTATGTATTATCCATATGAGATGCGAATATATTTTATCATTACTTATAAATAAAATATCGTGAACGTTCCAACCACCGGCAGATACCAGTATATATCAATTGTTAATATAAAGCAGTTTATATAAACTGGTCGTCCCATGTTTCAGACTTAGCAAAACCAGTAATAGTTTTCTTAGGTAATAGTGTTAGATTCTACTATAAAGTCTCAAAGCATGTTACCTATTTGCCAGACTGTAAATTTAAGCACCACGTCAAGCGGGTTTTGCTGTCCAAAGGATATTATAGAGTGGATTAATATATGAACGATGGTGATGTCTGGAATTGACCTCTCTTTCTGTGCATCCATTAAAAGGAATCCTATCATGTATTGGAAATATATATGTTTAAAAAAATGCACCCGATCGAGTTTCTTATCGGTTCTTCTCGATGACTGGATTGTTTTCCGAACTGGTGGTAGTCTTGACGTTCATGAGTGCCTTATTAGAGCCTAAACTGAATAAAGTATTTTTGATTTTGATATCGAGATCTTGCATACGAGGTGACGGCAGAGAAAATTAATTCTTGTATATATGACGACGACAATAATATTGTAGACTCGTTGGGGTTATTCGTTTCGTACTCGTCCTAACAAAGATTAACATTAAAAGAAGGTCGTAGTTTTGTCTCGAGACAGGTTTGTAATCATGAACCATGACATGAACGAGAAGAGTAATAACGACCTACTACTAGTATAAGAACTACTTGCTTTTGACCGTCTGGGAACAGTACGGTTTTTATGAATGATAAGTACCCTATGTCCTTCTTTGTACCCCTAATAACATGTAAAAATATCACTATAACCGATAGGGTACTTAAGGTGTGAAAGCGTATTAAACAAACACATTTTCGCGTTTATAATACTATTAGCAAAGACTGATGACAGTAAATATTATAATCTGCTGTCATAAACCAGGTAAAAGGTTAGACACACGCAGTATTCTAGGATATAACACTTCATGGCCACATTTAACATATAAAATAATAATATTAAAATAAATAACTAGTAGACAACCAAGAAAACTTAAATTAAAGTTTGTGCTAAGACCTTCAAAAGTATAACTACAAAAGTGTACATAAAATAATAAATCTTAGTGCAATGACCGGTGCCAAAGACTGCAATAGGCGACTCGAAGATAATAACTTTCGATAATAAAACTGGCAATAAACCTTTTTGTTTTGTTCCTGACGTTTCCAGGTTTTCTTTCAAATGAAAGAGATATCAGCAGACGGTCATTGACACAGTACTTTAACATAGACGCGTAGAGGATTTCGTATAATTTTTGGCTTTTTCTAGATGATTAAGTCAAATATGGAACACCTATTTTTTATTGGTTCAGAACAATAATTGAGTGCAGAGTGTCCTTCATAAATATTGCTACTATTTAAACAGTCACCTGGTATAGTTTATTCTAATTATTATGATACATGCTTTATTTTTGTAACTGAATAATATGAACATATGAATAAATAAATTGATTAAATAAATTGAGAATTACCTCGTCAAAATCAGCAATGATCTCATTCAGCAGCCTCAGACACTCCATGCCCTGGTTGTTGCCGTCGAGCTCCATGTAGAACTCGTGGTAGTTGGTGATGGAGGCGAAGACGACGCCGACACGCTGGTACGACTGGTGGTACAGATCCTGCCAACCGCGCCTCTGATCTCAGCGAACGTTCGCAGCGTGCACAAGCCATGCGGGGACCAACCGTTATGGGGACAGTGACACTATTTTCTTCGATATTTACTCAATTAAATTTAAAAAAATCGACGCTGACATAAAGGTTGCCGACGGAAGAAACTCAAAACAATAGAATACCTGTGTTCTCTTTTGAATTTAATTATAGCCTGAATGATTTAAAACTAGCAGGCCAGACAGACGTTGTCCCGCACTGATTTATTATCATAACAGTAGACTTATAGCTCATGGAAAGCGTTCGGTGATGATGACGCAAATTCCATGATTTTTGTTCACCCAAAAAATTGCTCAACGCGCCTAAAAAAGCTTTCAATTAAAAAAAACAGAAGTGTTCTGTTGTCTGCATAAAGAAATGGTTATCTTTCATAAAAAATACCTTTTTACTTCTTAATTTACCAAGTAGGTACCTTAATTTACCAACCTATTTTTAGAATGAATGAGTACTTTTTTATTCTTGAATGATTTACCGTATTTAATAAAACTTATTCCAAGGAACACAGATATCAATTTCATCATTTATTGAGTTACCAATTTGAACAATTGTAACACTCTGTCACTGGACCCCATTACAGTGCAGTGCGTCACAAGACATAAGCAATTATAATTAAAAACGTATGTGTGTATTTTTTGTGTGTAGGATAAGATATTACACATTTAATGCAGTGTGGTGCAATGTTTGTTCAGTGACGAGGTGGAATGAATCGGAATAAAACGATAAATATGTATTACATATATGATGACTATATAACATTGTTTAGTTTGGTTTGGTTATCAAAATCATAAGATAAAATGTCATGTCATAAATTTTCCTCATCTTAATGAAACAATCGTTGTCATAATTTGCTTGATTTTTTATTATAATAATTTTAAAAGCAAGTCAATTATCAATATGATTAGATTTAAAAATAAATCTGTACTGAATGCTATTTTTTCAATTTACTTAGCGAAAAACGTTCGACACTGCCGATATTTTACTTAATGAGATTTAAACATGAAAACCACAATCGATTTTTCACCTTAAAATACTACTGTGTAAGGCTGATAATAATTATAGTTAGGATATATAATTCTGGTTAACCTACTTCGATATGTGACTTGAGAAATCAACGCCACAATTGATTTTACACCTTAGAATACCATTGTGTAAGGCTAATAATAACTAGATGTAATTGTAGTTAACCTAGCTATTCAGATATTTGTTATTATCTCACGTAAAATACCCTGTAGTAAGTTCGAGATATTAAATGCAATGCGATAATATGCTAAGCTTGAAAAGCGTCAAACCTCTTTTCTAAACAATTACCATATTAGTCCTGAATTGATTATCTAGGAAGTGAGTTGCAACGTGAGCCGGTAGGAGGTTGAATAAAATTCTTCTGTTCGAAGCCTGAAAAAAAAAACGCAAACAGTTGTTATAATTTTCTATCACATTGACAGAAACTTCAGCTTAGCTTATAAATAAATTAGTAACCTAGAAGCATAAATTATACTTATTGGTATACGAGTATATAAGTTTACACTCCCTATAAGGAGTGGTTGAATGACTCACTCAACACATGAATCTTATTTTATGGTGACCTGTGACCTTCATTACATGATTACAAATAAAGGACAGTGTAACCTGAAATAAAGCTAAATAATAAATCTTTCTTAAAGTAAAATTATATAACAGTCAAAATAATTCAACGATTTAATGACATATTTAAATTATTAGTTGAATCCTGATAGAGCCTGAATATGATTCCTCCGTATTTTTGGATTCCACTGAACACATTTTGCGAAATGCTACTCTAAAGATAGTAACAGTAATGGGTCATTTGTATTCTATTTTATACTATCACTGTGTGTGTCCTCAACATCCAATATATGCTACGATATGCTATGCTATGGTAGGTAGTTTAGTATTTTATCGTATTAATTATTAAGTATTTTATACTTCATTTAAACTTAATAAAACAACGAAATAAATCTAAGGTTTCTGCTACAGCCCATCAACTAAAATATTTTTTTTTATAACCGGTAATTAAAATTTGCTCTATAACGATTTATATTTCTAAAACAATTTTGTGAGCTAATATGAAATAATTTATAGTAGTATAAGGTGTCTCGATATTAACGCATGGTTTGAATTAAATATAAAACACAGTTTATTATTTAATAATGAAAACACGTTGTTATTTCGTATTATGCTCCATTTTTACTAACCCGAAACTCACAGCATTCAAATTATATTTTTTTTCAGGGTTGTTAACAATTTTCTGCTAAAATAGAGGCAAATTCAAATCGTACGTTAATTTTGGAACATCTTATACAATAGTTTTATGGTTTAAAAAAAAATCAAAAATACTTTATTCAGTTTAGGCATTAATAAAGCGCTTATAAACGTCAAAAATTACCACTGGTTCGGAAAACAACCCAGCCATCGAGAAGAACCGGCAAGAAACTCGGTCGGGTACATTTTTTTACATATATTTCCAATATATCATACAATAGGTTATAGTAGATGCACAGTGAGGAGTCAATTCCAGAAATTACTATCGTTCACATACTGATCCACTCTATAATATCCTGTCGACACTGAACTCCGCTTGCCGCGGCGCTTAAATTTACAGTCCGACAAATCAGTAACATGTTTTCGGACTTTATTGTAAAATATAACACCTAAGAAACTATTACTGGTTTTGCTAAGCCTGAAACTTACAGGTTACAGTATAACTGGCGTACCTGTAGAGCGTCCATGTCTCGTTTCTCGTCCCTCGCTTGTGCCTGCCAGAGGAAGTCGAGTCGCGCCGTCCACTCGGTCTGTCGCGCGTGCAGCAACACCGCTAGTGCTAACGCCAACGTCCACGCGGATGCTATGTACGCTGATCCAACCCTCCCTGGCCTGAACAAATACATTTACACTATACCTGCTTCCTTATTCGTTTAATTATTTTTTAGACTATTTTAAATTATTCTAGGTAACAGTTCAAATCGAAGTTTGAATCTATTACCATACGGCTGAGCTATAAAAGCGCGATGAGGCCGTAAAGGCCCGTAAGACAACAACGTATAGTCAGTTCGAAACAAAAAAAAAAACTTTAAAATCAAGCCGTATTTTTTGCTTTTATGAATAAACATTTTAAATTACATATTTAATTATTATTTAACATTGTTTAGGTATATTAAAGAAAACACTATTTTCTCGATTTATTTTCTTCGGTTCCTAAATGTATATGTCCAGCATACTTAATAAAGATCCATTTCTTAAATACAATAATTTCATTCAACGAATATACCATACTATACACGCAAAAGTTTTATTCTGCGGAATAAGTAGTAAAACATAACAATTCTATATTTTATATTTCATTTTATATACTTTTACCAAAAACCCGAAGGCTCTTTTTACAGTGAGTTTTTTTACTATTTTCATTTTTTACACATCATTTTACAATGAACACAGTACTACTAATATATACCCTAATTCAATTAAAATAAAGTACAAATATAAACGTATACCAGGACTTAATTTTCTTCGTACAATTTCACTTACAATGATTAAGATTTTAAGTAAATCTTATAAGCTAAACTATACTTACTCGGTCATAAGATCATAACAGTCGAAGAGGTCCTTATGATAGGCCAGTATAACGGTCATGTAACCGGCCGTCATTACGGAAAGCAATATGCCCTTCAGCAATATCGGTAGTCTGAGGAAGACGGCGACCGCCAGCATGCTGAGACAGCACCCTAACGTTATATACAAAGGCACTGGACAAGCTCTATGATCAGTACTACTCCACAGAGCCTCGGATACAACTCCGCTAGTAGTTCGGATTTCGTGCATCGTAGTTATATTTTCTGTTAGGTTGTGACATAAGCTCACTTCGCTGCATGTTATCTGTAATAAAACATATACTTTAGCACAAACCATTGGGACATCAATCATCATTTCGATAATATATTTTTCTCAGAGGTTTTCTTGTTAGCCTGCACCTTATATACTTTCAATACTACTTACTTTATACTTGTACGAACAAATATCTATACATGTAATTAAAACTGAAGTCTGTAATTTATACCGGCTAATATTTGAAACTATTAAGCCGATTTTAACGAGATTTTGATTGAGTAATGAAGAACTTTCACAGTATAAACTGAACTATATATCGCTACTCCTTATCACAGAGGCTAAGCTAGTAATAATGAAATAGGAGAAAGGACGTATGAGGTTCTTCCAAAACCGTTTCAAACCCCCAAAACCATTTTCACAAGAACGAAGTCGCGGACTCCAGTAACAATCAAAGATAAAGATTACATTTCACCGATAAATAGATGCAAATATTTATAAGAATCCATTAAACTTACAACGTTAACCTGGCCTACAGCATAGCCAAGAACTATAGTGAATGTCGTTATGGCGTTCCTTAAAGCAAAAGGTCTTGATACATCACACGGTATCAGCCTCAGACGCGCCGCTAACGTCAAAGCCAGGACAGCAGCCGACCACGCAAAGGCCGTTACGAAGAGCAGTAATAAGATGATTGTCCGAGGCAGTATCGAAGCCTGCAACATTCCCGCCGCCGCTAAAGCACCTAAAGCAGCTCCTAGTGATCCTGCCCAACCTCCGTCAGTCGATGCACGATACTGGAAATTACATTACCAATATATCTTTTAAGTCACTGGCCACAATGTAACTTAAAATAGAGATAATTAGCATCGAGAGCTAAAATGTCATTGCTTAAACGCCCATTTATAAGTTAATTTACAAATTATTTAGATCACTTGCATTATTACCTACAGTGATATGTTAAAATACCAAAAATTGTTTAATTTCTCATTTCGATGGAGAAATGTGGACATACGCCGTAGAATGTTAAATCCTATCATTCGTATTGTAACTTATTATTATATTATATAATAAATATGGCTGAGCTAAGTATAAATATATTTGAGGTAAAAGTAAGCAAGAGCAAATGTGAAAAACTCGATTCTATGCAGTTATCTAATTGTTTAGTTAATTTGTAGATTAACCGTTATCGGCTTTTTATTAGCGATAACATAAACCTATTCTTTATAAAATATAATAATTTCATTGTAAAAACTATAATAATGTGACTGAATATGGGACGGGTTGCACACAGATGCGCTGTAGAACAATAACAAAAAATAGTATGTGGAGTCTCTGTGCGCGGGAGAAGTAAAACTTCGTAATGTGGAAATGAAAATCGGAAGGGCTTGAAATTGATTTTTAGTAAAATCATATTGTTTCTTTAAGGCAAACTTTATTACCATTGCTTAGAATCCACAATTGATCGTATCTTTTAATTATCATTTTCGAGTGGAGAAATATCCAAATCTATAACATTTATGAAATACGTACTTGTTATTCTATTGAAATTTATAATATTCATTATTTTATTTCTCTCTTTCCATTCCCCCTCCCTAGGAGCGTTGAACGTCTAACGCAACAGTGCTTTTATACCCCCTACATGGTAGCAGTAAACGTTTAAACCAACCTTGTTGGAAGTCGCATTAAAAGTTTCACTTAAAAACTAGAATATTTGAGAAATGCGTAACTTTACCTGAGCTTCTTTGTCGGAGTCTTTGAAACATAGGGTGAGAAGGTGAACGTGCGTTGCTTTCTCCCGGTGGACTGATCGCGCATCAATAGCTTGAGCCAGGTACTTGTTGACACGGTTCGTCGGCTGATGATATACAGACGAGTGACGCTTTTTCAGAGGCCGCTTAAACTTTTCCGTAACTTTGTTCTGTTGAATGTAACACCGTGGTCAGAACATGTGACGTAACATATATTTAACTGAACCTATCATTTATTTTTGTTAAAGTCGAAGAACACACATCACTTGGAAGACAGAGGGTAAAGGTGAAAGAACATTTAATAACATCGAGAGGGCGTGACGACTAAAATTCGGTGAGGTCAGGGTACATATTGGTCCACAGCATTCCGATACCATGCTTCAAAAGTTGGCATCTGAGCGAACTGACCTTAAAATTGAAAAGTATCCGGACTCCGAAGCAGCATCACAATTATTAGAATTGATAAAATAGACAATATAGAAATAGCTTTATACTCAAGTAATTTTAAAATCAAGTATATTCATAAGTAGACATACTATAATTATGTATGAAATATTCTTAAAACTAAAAGCTTAATGTTTGATTATTTATTGTTAATTAAAGGCAATGTTAAACTAGTAAGCAAATTCAGAAATTAATCAAACATAAAATGAAAATCTAGTGATTTATTTAAGAGCAAGTCAGGTCATGCGAATTAATAAATCAGGAGTCATGCCATGCTCTATAGTGCACGAGGTGACTATTTGGGGTAGCGAGTGAAACACATTTCGGTGCGTTCGGCTTTATTGTTCAAAACAAAACCCATCAAAATAAATAAAACAATTTCAAGTACAAACATCAAGTTTTTTATATAAATCCCAGTAAGATACTATGTAAGTGAGATGTTTCGTGGGTTAACGTCGGTATACATTATCCTTCGCCTATAGTAATAAAGTGCTAATTCGGTCGCGGATAGGTGTCCACAGACATTGCTCGAGGGAGGCGTACCTATAAAAGTAAGGGAATGATCGTGTCGTCCCGAAATGGTGGAAAACAATAATACACATAACAACAACATTTTGTCTGCGCTTACTGTTTCAGCGGCTATTTGTTGTGGAACTAATGTCCAAGGTTGGAACATCTGAAAAACAACGAGCAGACACCGTAAGTTAGTTGCTGGTGTATTCGAGTCTTCCACATATTGTAAATTGCTAATTAAAGGAAAACAGGATATCGTGATATGACTGAGATGTAATAACTGTACTAGATTTTGTAACTTACTTTCAATTAAATAACAATGAGCGAAGTCTTTAACATACCAGCAACTAAATGAATGAATACTGATATATTAATACAGAAAAGTAAGAATATTACTGGTTTCATATGATCATTTCTCAGTATAAACATAATTAAAACCGGTTCAAAAATTATTTATTGGGAGGCAGATTTATAGAAACGACGGAAATTGCCGTAAAAAGCTTCAGTGCACGTCTTAAATTTAAGGAAAGCAGCAGAAATTTAGTTCGAAAACCACCACTCAAAATCAACTAACTACTAGGAAATCATTAAGCGAGGTTATCATTCGACACACAAATCAGTATGAAACGTATCGTCAACGATCCGATGCATTTCATGTACATCGTTTTTGAAGCGTGAAAATATAATGTAACAAGAGACATAGCAATATGGTTTTTTTACTCCTAAACTAAGCCTAAATAAACCATATTCTAAATCACCTTGGTGTACAAATCGGGAACGTGCACGTAAGGGATTTATTAAAGGAATTGTAGTTTTCAATTCTTTCTGTACAAAATCTTTACTGTACGAAGTTCAAAATTAATGGACGCACACGTTCCGTTCACTAAAGAAACGCACTACACCAGTTTATCTGACACCTTGGCAGATCATGAACAATGTATGGAATAGTGTGATAGATATCTGAACAGAGTAGAGTGGATCAGACAAATGTGGTAGTGCGTATGAAGGTAGGGCGTGTAGGTGAGGGCCGTAGCGACCGTGGCGTGTGTGCGGAGAACGTGGTGCTGCATGACTGCGTCGAAGGTGTGGTGTTGCGGAGCAGAGGCCGGAGTGGAGGGTGCTGAGGCAGGGGGGGAGGAGGCCCGCATGGCCGCGCTCACGTCTTCAGACCGCAGCGAAGCCAACCGCAGCGCCTCCGCCGAGCCCGGCTCTGCGTGCAGCGCGCGCCGCAAGTCCAGCACCTGACATCACATCGCAACGCTACAGTGCTACGTACACCCACCTTATTCACACACGAACATTTACACCTCGCTCACGACGATAAATAAAAAACAAACTCAAAAATATCATTTGCATTCTGATTCTTATTTATATCGATGCCAAAAACCAACTACTTGCAAATCACTCATCCTTTACGAACGAATTAAGATATATAATTTTAAGATAAAAATGAGATCTTATTTAAAAAAAATGGACACGATTATGTATAAAATATAAAAGTATCTATTCTATAATACAAATACGAATAAATTTACAAAAGTCACACATTCAATGAAATGGTATGCAAAATACATATCGTAGAAAACTTACCTTTGAAAGTTGATAGCGGTTCACCATGTAAAATATCACTCGAGCCAAAACATTCTGAAGAGTAAGACAAAGCCGTGGACAAGAGCTCGTAGTGATGAGCCGAGCCCGTTTCAGTGCAACATGTTTTTTGCATAAAATTAGAGTGCAAATAAAAAGTATACTTAGATTTAAGACGATGCACAAAATGCATTTAACCGGCGTAAATCGCCATCAAATAAGGTGTTTGTTCATCGCGTGCGAGAAATCAATAACGTTTTTTTCGGATCAAGCTACTAAAATCTAATAAACGGTAATAAAATGTGTACATTCCGAACACCTACCTTCCTAGCTGCATTCGCTTTAAGTTCTTGAGGTGAAGCAGCCATATTAGAGAAGGGTACATCGACATTAAATTTGATCGAATGAAGCAGTTGTACGACGACGTTTGAAACATTCTTGAACGAGAGTTTCCGTCGCGATCCCGAACCCAGTCCCACGGCCGCTGACAGGCACATCTGGAAATCACATTCGTGTTCCAAACTAAACACATCACACTGGATTATATTTTAACGACATCTTGCATAAACACAGATAATGATTTATATAAGAAGATTGAGATTTGTTGTTTCAACATTAAATGTATATATAAATAAATTAAAACACATATAAAGGTGTAAATAAACAAGCTGATCCATGATTATTCATACATAATTAATTTACGATAACCTAGGATAACAACTCTAATAAATCTAGAGAATATTGATGGTTAACATTTCTAATTCATTATTTAAATGTTTTTATAGAGAATAGCTCCTACTTGCTCAAGTTAGTCCACGAAGCGATATCATTTTTTTATTCTGCATAATTATGTTCCTAATATACAATTTAAATTATTATTCTTTTAATTTGGTAAGTCGAGATACAAAATGTAAAACCGGCACTTCTCAGTCACTCTCGGTAGCGTTGCTGTATTGCTTTTTTTTCTTGTTAACGTAAATAAATTATACTTCAAAATTCTACTATAATGGGCAATATCTAAATAAGTAAATATATAAAATTATTTCTTAGTAAAATAATTGCTTACCTAAGAAGGTCAAAACACACTTGAGGAATTATTAGTATAGGTCATAATACACAAACCGTGTGTGTGTGCGATAGGATTTCCGATCGAGAATACCCCAGAAATTATCTTATCTTTAAACAACTTCGGATATTAATCTTCGACTCTCGTTTATTAATTAATGTACAAGGGCTCCCTACCGAGGGATCGAACCTAGGCTTGAGCCGCTGCCGTGGGAGGCCTAATGCGTGTCGGGATACTATATACCGATGACTACTTCGATTGCACATTCTAATAAAAAAGAAGTCGATAACTGGCAGTGGTAGGGGTTCATAGATAGTGCATGATTCAGGCATATAGACTACGCAAAACGTTTTCGTCACATCACATGTTCAGAGTACATGAGAGACCTCTCTATGACAGAGAGAGAGAGAGAGAATTCTATGGACAGCACCGCGAAAACCGCTTAGGAGTCTCGTCGATGCGCATGTTTGTGTGCCGGTACGAGCGTTTATTGGTAGTTTCCATACTGTCTGTTATGTGTACTGTGGCATGTTGTTTGGCACACGATATGTACATAGGTGTTGTAAGTTAATGACTGGCAACGGAGTCATAATTGAGATATAATACGAGCAAAATTTAAAACATTTCAATTTAATTTTACTTTGTGAGATAACGTAGTCCTCTGCTACGTCTGTCTGTATGTTCGCGATAAACTCAAAAACTAGTGAACGGATTTTTATGCAGTTTTCACCAATAAAGTGACTCATGAGGACGGTTTTGGTATATAATTTGACAAGGTATTACTATCAGGGCGGAACAACTTCTGCTAGTTACTATTAAATTTAACAACGACATACGAATTTTAACGAATAAAGTAACAAAATGTGAAGTAACTTATTACAACATCTAAAGTTAACTTACTTTTCTGCGCCTCGGTGGCGGTATAATGAAGTATGTTTGTATGGAATGATCCCTGAGGTACGCGTTGCGATTTGCGCCATGTCCAGGTTCAACGTCGTAAGCGCCGCCTAGACACTCCAACGTAGCTTGGGTTATATGCACGCGTCTGAAATATATATTTTATATTGGTGTTACTTGCTAGATGAGAAAATTATTTATGGGTGAACGTGTAATTGTGGTTTACACGTGGTTTGATGGTTGCATTAATGTTTGGTTGTAGCATTCGGTCTTAAATTTGTAGCGACAGTACATCTATTTATCTAATACCTTTAAACGAGCAATTCTTGTATATTTTTATACATTCAGGATCTAGAAAACGGCGTCAGCGATTTCCGTGTAACTTAGTATGTAGGTGGTTTCGTAGACGATAAATCGCTCTAGCGAGATTTCATTCATAGAAAACTTTTTTTTATCAGACTTTTCAGGCAACACTAAAATATAATAGAATATAATAGCAAATATCGCCGCCGCTGTCAAAACTAAAATAGCTCAGATGGAAATCAGCTGTTTCGATAATCCGTCTAAACTCAGTGCGAATCCGAGTGACAGCAAAAGAGATCTTTTTTGATTTTTTTTTTTTTTGTTAAAAAATGCCAATTTTGTGAGGCAAATCTAACAGTCTAGTTTAGCTTAAAAATGTTTTTATAGAACCGAGCTAGGCTCGATCATCCAGGTATTATATACCTATATTTACAAAATGAGATCATCAGTGATCTGTTGTGTGTATATATTATTGTTGTTAACTTAAAGAAAATGTTTTATTTTTAATTTTTGAGCAGATCTATAAGGAAAATCATTAGATACGCAAAATACACAAATATACAGATGTAAACCAAATAAAAAACAATAGGCAATAAATAAAACACGCAAAGTATAGAAGGTATGGACAAGAATCGACACACAAAAAAAGAAAAGAAAAATAAAAAAACATTCGAATCGAAATTACCTAAATATCAAATGCACTAAGTTTCCTAATGTTTGCTTTGTTTTATCGTTATATACGTTAATTTTTTGCTTTACATATGTATCGATAAGTATGAAACTTAGGTTTCTCTTAAAAATTTGACAATGCTGTATATATATTTTATAACATGAAAATTCATAAACAAGTACAGTGGAGAGAGACCTATAATTTCGTATATCACTCTCGTCTATAACTATTGTAATCAAGTAGTAATGCAGTGTTATCAAAAGGTTACGTTGTTAGTGAAACTTATTGTGTGTTTATTTTTACCCAGGCTCTCCCCCGGCCTCCATGTTGTTTGCGAGCGTGACGTCATTAGACCACACGTCGTATTGCCACTTGCGTAAGCCCAAAACGCCGCACAAAACTCGTCCTGTGTGTATGCCCACACGCATGTTTAGCTGCACATCTGTTGCTTCTACTACAGATCTAGAAATAATAATAATATTTTTGTAAAACAGTTAAAACAATGATATGTTACTTATCAAATTTGCTGGACGATTTAATAATGTACATGTGAAAACTGTTAGCACACAAACAAGAGAACAAACTTAGGGTATACCTGGAATTTAAATTCAAGATATTTGTAGGACATTCACGTTTGCATAGTATAGAGTGTAACAACTAGTTAATACTCGCCCACTTCGTTAAGCATTAAACAAACTTTTAATTTAAAAAAGAAATGGGTTAATGGCGATAGTCCTACGCCCATATGTTTTGTAGTTCTGATGTGAGTGAGCCTTAGAGGAACTCTATTTTCATTGTATATCCATATATATATGTACTAGCAGGACATCCCTGACAATAAAAAAAATAGTGCGTGGAATCTCGCCACGCGGAAGAAGTGAAACTTCGAAATATGGAAATGAAAATGGGAAGGGGTAGAAATTGATTTTTAGTGAAATCATAGTGTTTCTAGCATTGAACGTTTATCGCAACAGTGCTTTCATACCCTCTCCATGATAGCGTTAAACGTTTAACGCAACCTTGTTGGAAGTCGCATTAGAAGTTTAACTTCAAAACCTTGACAAATTATATACCCAAACCTTTACCCTAAATCACGTTATCTACTGATGAAAACAGCATGAAAATTCGTGCAGTAGTTTTTAAGTTTATCGTGAACAGACAGGCAGACGCGGTAGGGTAGGTACTTTGTTTTATACTATGTAATAATGATATAGATCAATAATCTTTTCCTTATTTTGAAAGTTCATAATACCGGTTTTGCTTCGATAATCCATAATAAGGCGATAATAACTATATTTATACTTATAACATATGTACTTAAATTTTTAAACGGGAAATTAAATTGCGTGAGCAATATATAACATTATAAATCTGAGATAATATAGCTATACATGTACTTAAAAACGATTTGAATATTGTAAAAAACTAAAACTATTTATAAACTTTTCCCCGTATGCTTACGTGAACCGTTACTGAAATAGCTGAATCAAACGTTAAAACTATATAAATCTAGTGAACATAATAAATTGTGAAGAAATTTATATCAATCCAAAGTATTTACATCAGCTATAAATCTTATTTAAACAACACTCTAACCATTACTCTTATACATCTAATATCTACTATTTAACAAATACATTAGTTTGCTTGTAGAATATATATGTCGATGGCTTCGCAACTCAATATCTGCATTATTTATATCACATGCATATATATTTATATGCCTTTTTGTTAAGAAGACCTCGATAAATCTATGTTTAACTTCGCAAATAGCAAACCCATTCAATGTCAGAAGAGAAGAGGCATTAAGAAACTAGTACAACCATTAGATAATTAGAAATAATTCATCAGATCTGAAAAATTATAAGTACATTATTACCTGAATTATTTCCTGAATTTTTCTTTTCATTGTTATATTATTCCTAATGGTAAGGTAATTGTTTCTATTATCTAATATTAGGTAGCCATACGTGACACGGTTACGAATGTAGAGACGAGTCCGAATGATAGAAAAAGATGATGCAGAGCAGGTTTTGATTTAATAGATTTTTAGCATAAGGCGAAATAATCACTATGGTATTATTGTAATATGTATACGCGGATTGATTCATATCTTGAATTGCTTAATGATCCTGCTTTAACAAAAAAAATTGAGCCGTCACGGGACGCCTGGCAGATGTGAAACATCGAAATACAACAATACAAGTTATATGCATAAAGGAAGATTACCACAGGAATCAGCTATGGCATAATGAAAAAATAAAGCATTACAAATTTGTTACACAAAATAATGACTGTTTATTTATTTTATTACATAAATATCCATTTTTATTAAACACCAAATACAACAAGGCGCAGACGCAGTGTTTTTGGCGGCATTTATCAAAGGGTGTTAGTTCGTCGGCGCGTGCCGCGTAACACTAGTAGAACAAATGGCCGACAAAACAGTTTGAATCTTATGATTATATGAATAGGGTTGAGTATTACGTTAATAGAGCAAAGTTCGTCTTTGCGTCGCCACGTCAGTAATCAGTTTTACCATTCGCCTATAGATGTTTCACATCAATATATAGAGTATGATGTTTCTTTTTAAAATTTGACAATTACGAATCCTATTCATAAAAATAGAACTGTGAGTAGAGTCAGGGTGAACGCCTTGTAAACACGTATAAGACGAATAACAATAAATTTGGCAAGCACCCTGACTCCGGAATTTTACCTATAGTTTGTTCTAAATAAAAAGACGCAAATGTAAACACTATCCGTTTGAAATAGCTTTCAATTGTATATTTTTCTTTACACTAAAATTTCCCTTATGTATTACGTCATCATTTGCAGCAATCAACGCCTAGCATAAATTTCAATTTACAAAATAAATTACGTATGTAGACTTTTAGTATTTTTTTAAATTATTACTTTTGTTGTTTTCAATAAAATTTCTTCTTAAAATCCATCAGAATATCATGTATGTCTTTAACAAAAAATAAAAACATTTCCTAGTTTAGATCATGGATAACTTTCATTATGTATCTATGCTTATGTAATAAAAATAATAATATTATACATTTTATCAATCACTAGCAGTGTTCGCGACTCTGTCCGTGTGTAACCTAGTGTATAAAAATTACTAATAATATTCATTACTAATAAAATCTTAATGTATGAAGTCAATTTACTTATCTCTCGTAAGAAGGTCGCGTTGTCATTAAAATTGTAATAAATTTTGATAGAGTAAGCCGATTTTAATGAAACCAAGACTAAATGTTTCTCAAGAATATGCTATACGATTTCCTTTAAAAGATTTTATACCACTTTAGAACTGCCTATTTGAACAAACAGGCAAGCAGACGTTTCTAAAAATGATTGAAATAAACAAATTATATCTACGTATTGAAATTGCTATTTATATGTAAAGTTTATTTGTTACTCCTTTAATAACCACATTACCTAGACTCAAAAATATCAATACAGCTTACATTATTATTAAATGCGTTTTCAAACAACCAAAACATGTATGTTTACAAAGTTTGTAATTTATAATTTAACACAAAATAAAATTGGTGGTGATATTCCATACCACAAGAATGTGAAATACGTTTCTGCTTACGTCTGTAATTGTTAGCAATATAAGAAATTAAACACGCTTCTGAGAAAATAATTTAACATCCTTCTTTATACAAATGAATTGGCGGCATTCAATTAGAAAGCATTTTTTACAAGATAATGTTTATTATAACATCTAGTTCTTCCGTTTGAAAAGATTATTCTGGTCTAACTCTTACGGATTTTGTTATAGATTCTGTTGAATAGAAGGACTAGAAGTGAACTTAACTATTAACGCGATGTCTAACAAATGTTTACCTTAAACTTTTAATGGTAATTTAAGTACGAGCGTATTAACGAAATAATAGTCTTTCGTATGAATATAAAACAAATTATAGTTTATTTCGTTTAGTTATAAACATGCAAACACAATAGACAAAAATAAGCTACAAGGAGAAATAAATTGACTGAATTGAGTGAATTAAAAAATTAATGGATGAACAACAACGTGTTAATGCATAGTTAAAACTTATAACTACTTGCCTGTATTACTAAGAAAACGTAGTGACCACTGTAGATATTTTTTTACTAACTTTATTTTTGGCAACCAATCTTTCAGATTATTACTGCCATTGTCGTGTAGTTAATAATATTATAAGCGTCGTGTGATTATTTCTTTGTGAATAATCTAACAAGATGGTGGCTGCCTTGTTAGAACCTTCCAGGGAGTTTTTGTAGCATCTCAGAATTTCATGCTCCGTGGTATTATATAAATATAATATAATAAATTAACCTTATTACGTAAAACATCAACTAGTTTACGAATGTTCTAGTGTTTTAAATGCACAGCGCTTGTTGAATACTCGCCATTTTGCTCTTTTGTCTCGTTTTGGTTAGGTTGAGTTTAGATTTGCGTAAAAAGGATAATGCGAACTTGCCTCGAGCGAGCGCGGTGAATTTAGTACGAAGCCTTTTAAAAGCAAGTATTTATACGTATTTAACTTTTTTGTAATAACATCGTCAACGTTTAGTGACGTTGATTACTAAGGTGGTAATTATGCTAAGCCCATTGGACGACAGGCTCTACTGTACACGTGCCTGAACACACCTATAGATGCTTCGCTATAGATTTACATCATGAGGGCGGTAGTTAGCCAGACGAACATAGCAAAGTTTTAACACTATGCCATGGGCTTATCATGATTATTTTCCTTTATCGAAAGTTTCTACTTAATGCTGGGATTCAAACCCGCGCCAAGAGATGTCTAAGTATGCTACTGTAGGGACATCCGAAACTACCGTTTCCGTTTCCGTACCGAAATCCGAAACATCCGAAACTACCATTGAGTCAAATCAAATCAAAATATACTTTATACAATTTAGCCTGAGAAGGCGCTTATGAACGTCAATGCTACCACCGATTCGGAAAACAACTCAGTCATCGAGAAGAACCGGCAAGAAACTCGATCTGATTTATATCTACATGTTATACATTTTTACTAATCAAAAATAGTTACATAAGTTTTTAGTGGATGCACAGAGATGGGCGTAATTTCCAGACGTCACAATCATTCACATATTGATCCACGCCTTTAGATATTAAAACTCGCTTATGATGGTTCTTGAACTCACTAACCGGTAAATCGGTAATGTGTTTTGGAACTTTATTATAAAATCTAACACTATTACCTAAAAATCTATTTTTGGACTTAATGAGCCTGAAGAATGAAATGACCAATTTGTTGCTGTTTCTAGTATTTAAATTGTGCGGGTCTTTTACTAGATCCAGCATATCTAAGTTTTTGTGGAATATTAACCGTTTCATTTTTAGCTAATAATAGTTTTCCTAGCCGATTCGCTCGTGCTTACAGATAAATATTTTAATAGTGAATGTGTCATATTCTTCGAGAAAATACTTATTTGCATTAAAAATATCCCAAGTCCTTTTCTATGCCACAAATGTCTATGTTGAAAAGTGTATGCAAAGTTTCATGATGATCGATTCAATACTCAAATTCTAACTGATAAAAAAACAATCTCACATTCGCATTTATACTCTTAGTAAGGATTCTTAGAATTTTTTAAATGTGCTCATGAGAAAAATACCTACAAAAATATTCAAAATTTATAAATAATGCTCAAGAATAGTATCAGTTGCATTAACTTGCAATCTGACGCAAGCCACGTCTTCCTCCGCACGTCAAATCTCGCATCCATTTGTCAGATGTTTAATGTTCCACTAAATGTATACCTTTGGCAAAGTGAATCAATAAATAATTATACAATTGTTTGTCGAAACGCTGTCTGTAAATAGGTCATTCCCTTCGTTTTATAATAACATAAGTCTGCTTTTCATTCCGTAATACCCTGTCAGTAGCAGCAATGCATTACGAGATAGAACTGAAAATACATTATGTATCCCAAACACCTTTATTAAAATATATTCTCGTCACGTTCACTGTAATCCTCTATAAAATCGGTGTGTCACAATCATACCAGTTTATTTTCGCTCCATGTTTTAATTAATTGAACTAGATTGCTGATTATTTCAAAACAACACGATTAATTGACCTATTTTCTATCAATAACATCACAAAAAGTTAATAACAGAGCTTTCAATGCCTGTACTTTTGTGTTTACTATTGTATAACAACGTCCTAGAGCACGTTACCGATTTATCAGATAATAAGTTCAACTGTTATGTCAAGCGAGTCTTAATTGTAGTCAGGTGAGGCTGTTAAGACCTTGCTAGGTCAATAGCGTAGTCAGTTCGAGAAAAAAATAGTCTTAATACATAAAGGCTATTATAGGGTAGATCAATATGTGAAGAATGGTAACGTCTTAAAGTGACGCCTCCTCTATGCATCCATCAAAAACGAATGTAACTGTATATTATATTGTAATAATTAAAAAGTATGTTATGTATAAACGAGCTCGAGTTTCTTGCCGGTTCTTCTCGATGACTGGGTTGTTTTCCGAACCGGTGGTAGTTTTGACGTTCATAAGGGGCTTCTCAAGGTATAAATTAGAAAGAAGAAAGAAAGAAAAGAGATATTTATTGTCATAAGGTATACAAGAAATATTATAAAAAAAAATAAAAAGAAAAGAAAAATTGAATAAAAAGTATTTTGATTTTACTAAAAATAACCTTTAGAAAATAATTTAAGAAACTACGAATGATTAATAGGAACAGAGGCCTAAAAATTTCTAGACTTGGCAGTGGACAATACAGATGGCTTGTAAAATGGTTAGCAAAGTGTTCCTGAGTGACAGCCACTCACCGGAACACACAAACGTGGGTAGACCGTCACAAGATGGGACTGACAGGTCGTTGTGGGAACCCGCTGAATACGAGCATTGCAAACCGGTAACCGTCTTTCTCACACAGTGGACATCTGTTAGCCGAATAGATATAGATTTGTTATATAAGAGTGCCATTAAAAATTAATTTTAATATATATAATGTCACAATTTCTTTGCGTAATTTTTTTTTAATATCATGGGAGGCAAACGAACAGGCGGCTCGTTTGATGTTAAGTAATCACCGCCGTCCATAGACACTAGAAACACCAAAGGAGTTGCAAGTGCGTTGCCAGTCTGTGTCTAGGCGGAATGGGGGGAAGATTAAAATGATGAGGAGAGAGGAAAGGCGGAGAAGAGGTGGGCTTCCGGCGCTCTCACTGACCGAACGATACGCAAACAATGCTACTTGCATTGTTGCGTTTCTTCACATTACTTCTGTTACTTCACGTCGGTTTTCTATGTGACGGCGCTACTACCCCGGACAAGCTGACCCATTCATGCTGAAGCCTGTAATACTTTCAGCGTGGCTCTATTTAGTCTTTTATTTACCACCAACTTGATTAACCAAGTAAAAATATATTAATTAGCTATAATTAACATGTGTACTATAGATAGAATCTTAAGTATTCCAAAAGATAATGCATGAAAGCGACTTACTGAATTGGATTGTTCATATTTTATATATTGGTAGCAATCCAGGCCGTTATCGACTTTGAGGCAGCGGACATAATTGAGCAGAATGGATAGAAATATCGAAGTAAAATTAAATAAGTGGTTCATAGAATGTATTAAACTTAGGAAGACGCATATATGCAGACACGCGAAAACACCAATATTACCAATAGTAAAAGTAACATTAAATTTTTTTTACAAAATAAATTAAACCGACTTCGGTAACAAAAACTTATAAAGCACTGAAAAGTGAAAAATAAACATATTATTAAATTAATCAAATTAAATAAAATATATAAGTATTTTCGCTACCTAGAAATGTATTGGAAGTCGGTGCCACCTCTGACCACCTCTGAGTATAGCCGAATGAAACAAAAAAAGAATCATTAAAATTGACGGAGATATCGATTAACATACATTAAAAAAAATACATACAACCGAACATAGAACCTCCTCCTTTTTCGAAGTCGGTTAAAAAGGATCTATCATAATTTTAAAAGATAACATAATTTTATAGTTTTTTCAATGAAATTGCTTTATTGATAGCGACATTTTTTTATTTCGTCTATATTAAATCATAGATACATTGTAAACAACTTTTATCTTTTGTATCATTGGATGATACTAAACAGTATTAATTAGAAGTGAATTATGTTTTTTTGAATGAATAAACCAAAAGATTATATAAACCGTTTCGAGTTTACTAATTTTAATGATGAAAGATCGGTCGGTGTCATTTGTAGATATAACTTTATTTATAGAATTTAAATTTCACTACATTTAATATAAGCCATGAAATAGATTATATTGAAGTTCATGATTTTGTTTGCTTAGATAATAAACACATATGATCCTAACCAAATTGAATTATAATCCTGATGAAACTTGGTGTAGGCGCTGTTGGGAAGCTAATGCGAATGGTCTGAGTCAATTATAATATGTTAATTTTATTTGTTATTGTTAAGCAACATGATTAGACAGGGTTTTCGGTTAGACATTTTTCGGCTGCTTACTGTATTTTATGGAAAGAGTATATAAAGACAAATATATCTTTATCATTTTTTTTTATAAAACTATATTTATGAAACTTAAACTTTGGCGGTTTTATTATAAAAAAGTTAAATACGTATTGAATATTTGCTTTAAGAAAGTTTGGGTACTTTCGTATTAAATGAACCGCGCTTTTACAGTATACAGCACGCAGACAGGAAATACAGTACAAAATTATAGAAATACGTTACGATTGACAACCCTAGATATGGTACAGGTTTATTCGATAACATAAAATTATATTTTAAATTCTCCTACAATTCCACATTACATATTTATTTCAATGTTTTATAGAGAACTTAGTGATCGAATAAATTAATCTAATTTAAAGTAATGAAAAGAGGATTTCGTTATGTTTAGGACGTATTGGCATTTTCAAATGCTGATAAATGTATACTTTAGCATTTACCCAATTTATGTCGGTACTACGAGATTTCTCAAGTGTCTGTCTTTACCCTCACTATGTTTTCCTTCACCGTTAACCAATAAATGTTGGCATGTTCGGAATACGAAAACATACGCCCAAACACAAAATAGCTCGTGAATGTAGTAAATGACTCCTAAAACCTCGCTCGTTCATGAAACGTGGCCAGTGATATTAAGCTCCGACATTAATAAATGTCCCGTCGTCGACAGATTCACAAATATTAATTACATCAAAATAACATCTGAATTCTCCTAGTTGATTTTCCGTTACACAGTTAATAAGAAAACTATGAAAGATATCATAAAATACTAAAATAAGTTTATTGCTCCAGCTGACTTCACTACCTCGTAAATAAGAGTCGTAACAGAAATACTTATTTTATAAATGGGAGACTTCAAATTCTGAATACATAATTTTGCGAGATTAGTTTATTTTTGTCTCCCGTCCTCCATATATTTTATTCGCCCGTATAATTAATTCACTTCCCCGAGTATGATATTTTAATAACACAGGCCAGTTACACCTAGTTGGCCAAAGGTTGGGATAATTTAATCTCATAGTATATGTCAAGTTTTTGCAATGCTATTAAATCTATAACTATACTAATATAAGGCTGAAGGGTCTGTTTGTTTGTTTGATGGAACGCGCTAATCTCAGGCACTACCGGTCCGATTTGAAAAATTCTTTCTGTGTTAGATAGCTCATTTATCGGCAAATGCTATAATTATATATATATAGGCTTTATATCGTATATATTGCTATCTATTTACCACGTTAAGACTAACAGGAGCGGAGCACCAATGAAGAATCTTTCAAAATCAGGGCTTTCTTTCCTTTTGAGAGCTTCCGTTGCGTGTTAGCCGAAAGCAATTATTCTACGCGGATGAAGTCGCGGTAGAAGCTACTCGGTAAATAATTATATAACAAATATTTATTTGTTTTTTTTTTTTTTTTTTAATAGACATACAAAACAGTCATGCTACATTTTTTAAGAGTGGCGTCTTTTTGTTAACGTAAGGTGTCCTGTAATAGTAAAGAATTTTATTTCGTCCTTCCTGAATAAACTTAATAAAAGACAAACATAAAAAAAAAGTTCAAAATTCTACGATATACAGTCTTCGCCACTGCCACATATGATAGACACATATACTGCTATTCGCCACAAAAATACGTATTTTCTAATGTATATATAATATTTTAACTTCATTGTCATAATTCTTAACTACACCTGCATGTACAAGCCCGAACTTACGGCTATAAATTCAGAACGAACAAAAAGATGAAGACGACTGCATTTTTTTAGATTACGAGATTCATAAAAGATTAAAGTTATAAATTATATACGAAAAATGTGTTACAGGATATAAGTCGTGGAATATAAGAAGAAAACATGTTTACATATTGATAGTGCAGAATATTTAACATAAAGTATGTTTATATGAAAGCCTTTAAATTTATAACGCATTTCTTATTTGTTAATGAAAAAACATATTTAAGCAGTCCCAAATTCAATCAGCTATTTTTGTAACTATTCATTTATTTTAAACCGGAATGTCTAATTTTGTTCTAGATACTTCCCACGACCAAGTGGTTTCTATACTACCGATATTCATTCCTCCACATATCTATACTAATATATAAAGCTGAAGAGTTTGTTTGTTTGGTTGAACGCTATGATCTCAAGAACTACAGATCCGATTTAAAAGTTTCTTTTAGTGTTAGATAGCTCATTTATCGAGGATGGCTATAGGCTACATATCATCACGTTAAAACCAAAAGGAGCTGAGCACTAATGAAGAATGTCTCAAAATCGGGCTACTTTGGAAGCTTCAGCTGCGTGTTAATGTCAGTATTATATGCGTTGCCATGGTAACGCGATAACATTCTATCGAAAATATTTTCATGGTTTATTTTGTGTTCCTATTCAAAAGGTTTATTCTACGTTATTTTTGTTTCCAATTTTTAATTATACGTGGTACGTTTATATCGGAAACATTTCTAAAGTTTATTTTGTGTTGCTATTCAAAATGTTTAGTAGTAATAATATTCGTCTAATAAGATAGTCGAAGGAATTAATCCATACTGCCAATTCTGAAGTTGTCAATATAGGTATTTTTCTTCTATGTCCAAGATAATATTAAGGTATAAGAGCCAAATACTCTATATAATATTTCGTAAATTTTTATATTCTTAATTTTCAAGACAACAGAATTCATGCTTCGTGGTATTATTTTTCTTTCATTTCACTTATGCAAAATAAACGAACCATATCACATAAAACGTCACAAATTTAACACAATATAGAGACAAATAACACAAGAGTATTAATAAAATATAAATCCACTAGATGACAGACTAAAATTCCGCCAAAAACTCCTCAAAAAATTTATTTCTACTTTAGTTTTGTTCCCAATTCTTGATTTGTGATATATTACGTGTAATAAAAGTAAAGTGAGTGTATTTTATATTAGAAATATATGAGATGCTACAAATATCAACATTTTTTTTAAATTTTATCGATATGTCTGTTGTGTTCTTTTTATTTGTTCCGGGTAATCTCCGAAACGGCTAAACCTATTTGAACGGGAATTTTACGGGCAAATAAGTAACTAATTGGCTGTTTTATTTTAAGCTAGCGGGTTCAGCAGACGTTGCCCGCCCTGATAATAAGACAAACTATACCTATACCTTGCCCAAGAATCATTTTACATATTGGTAAAAAGAACATGAAGATGCGTTCTGTAGTTTTTGATCTTATCGCGAACATACATATAGACAGACGTGGAATAGGACTTTGTTTTACACTATGTAGTGATAAACTGTTATCCGTGCATTCGCCGTTCGTGTGACGTGCGCTGTACTGGACTCCAAGAATAAATATATACATATGTACATGTATTTATGCCAAAAGGCACCAAACAGGCTGAAGGCCCACCTGATGGTAAGTGGTTACCATCGCCTATGAACAACTGCAACACTAAGGGTATCGCTGTTGTAATTGAAAGTCATATGTTTATATTTGATTTAAATTATAGCAAGGTATGATAACAACTTAATTATATCGACACTATGGACATATTATATCTATATAATAAAAGGTTTAACACATATTGTTCGATAATGTTTAGCTTAATATTTTCATTACTTTCTTATGTAGTGTAAGTGAGCACTGAGGGTGATATATAACAGTTTAAAGTTCCAGTTATGTGGTTGATGATAAATCCCATTCCATTCGATTCACTATTAGTATTCACATATATAATGTACACGTTACCTGTTACAGTAGATGATGTGCGTGTGAAACTTACAGTTATTTTTGAAAGAGTATTATTGTAATTTACACTAGATGTGTGATCACAATTTTAAACATCTAATATATTTAAAAAAACGCGTGCGAAGCCGCGGGTAACAGCTAGTAGATTTAAACAATTGTTAAACTTCATACTAGAATGATCATATCATGCGATTTTATTTACCAGTGTGTAACTATATTCTAAATAATGCTTTTAGACATAAATCCGCCTAGCGGCAATTCAATCGAAACAACATAATGTATGACAACTTGTATTCTGATAATAATTCGGGCTATACTAACCGTCCATAATATGACACCTAGCTCACATCCATAACAACAGCGCGTGCCAACGTGAATTCACAAACGACTGCTATTTATAACGTTTCTATTATGTACATGATATTATAATTTATCGCATTAATTGACGCTTGTCCACTTCATTTGAGAACAGCGTAGTATTATACATTGACCCCAAAATATGATTCTACCAACATTCAGTTAGAAGGAGATGAATAGGTTACTATTTGATATCATGACAATTATTATATTTTAAACTATATACTTCAAATATTAGGGTAGGGATTAAAACCACATAAATATAAAAATGATTGGTAGTATATGTATTGTATACTATAACGATATATATAATATAGTATTTATATTGTAAACTATAACGAGTACTAATTGCTCCTATGAATCTAAAAACAAGATGAACTCAGTTTCATAGTTTTACTAGCTGACCCGTGCAACTTCGTCTGCACCAAATTGGTTATCACTGGTTTCAATGGTATTTTATAAGGCGAAAAAATTTAATAAATCTTATACCCGATTGCAGCCACACCTACCATTTCCAATTGTGAATTCAAACTATCAAGGGACTCAAACATATACCCAGATGGTATGTGACAAATCTTTTAAAATAAGTCTAGAACCCGTTACTCTGGAATAACTTACCAATTGATAATTGATCAGTTATCATAGTGGGATGAAAAATGATTAATTACTAAAATGTCTATTAAAAATATGGGCTGGTGTTAGAAGTTGGGTTGTAAGGGGTGTCAAATAACATCATAAGACTTGAGACACCCAAGCCAACCTCACCTGCACGTGGTGCACACTGCTAAATCACAGACGAGGCAATGGCGAAAGGGTTTTACAGCCTGACTGGGTCGCAACCACCATATATATGGCGAAAAAGCCCCTAATAGTGATTCGCTTCTGCGGGTCGCGTTTCGGGATCAGCCTGTGCATATCCAGCTTTTTGCAGGCCGGCATGATAGTAGAGACCGGCGATGGATAGTGTGTCAATCGGTGGTCGCTATTATTTTTGGATTGCACTTTGTTTACCATCAGGCATAGTGCAGTCATCTTGCCGTGCTACAATAAAAAAAAGGTTGAAAATTAAGGGTTTTGTGTATTTTTAATGCCTCATTATAACAAAATAAAAAAATGTCCAAAAAATAAAAATAGCTGTTAGGGGTGGGCAACCCTTATCACTTAGGGTTATGAAAAATAGATAGTAGCCGATTCTCAGACCTACTGAATATGAATATAAAATGTCATAAAAATCGGTCAAACCTTTTCAGAGGAGTATGGTAACTAACATTGTGACACGAGAATTTTATGTATAGATATAACTCATTTATCGAAGAAGGTTATAGGTTATCATCACGCTAAGACAAATAGGAACGGAGCATCAACGAAAAATTTCCTCTTGAGAGCTTCTGCTGCGTGTTAGCATTAGCCTAGACTAACTATTCTACGCGGACGATGTAATTTTCTTTTGTAGTCCGGTGAAGCTTTTAAAACCTTGCTGGGTCAATAGGGTAGTCAAATAGAAAAAAAAAGGCGGACGAAGTTGAGAGCGTGGGCTTGTTAGCGATATATAGCGATTTATATTTGAAAAATTGTGTGAAGAAATATAAATAAATCTAAAGGAACGAGAAAGAAATTAGATTTTAGTTATTTCAGGAAACAAATAACACAAAGAAAGAATCATTTTTTATGTCTAAGACGAAACTCCAAAGCATTAAATATAAATAATGCATGAAATACGCAAATATATTTTCTAAAACACACCATAAACTTTGTTCAGCATCAAAGGAACAAATCGCTTTTCATCCGTCATCGCCATTCTTTTCTGGTCGTCGAAATTTCACACGAAAATAAATATGAATTCAGTATGTTCATTGGTTTTACAACAAGATACTCATATATGGCACAGACTCGGCTGCTGACAGATCTAGATTTGAATTTGGCTGAAATTCTAAGAAATGTTATTTTTTATTAAACAAATCAAAATGATTAAGTGGGGTTCTACATATATTGTGTTAAGCTTTCACTAGAAACTCCAATTAAATAAAACAAAACTGGCAGAATGATGAAGAAAATGAAGCTTTGAATTGACACCACAAAATTAAAGGCTAAGAGCCAGAATGCTAAGAAACGGTTAATGAGATAAGAGTAACGGTTTATTATGATATATTGGCAAATATCGCAAAATAAAAATTAGATTTAAAAAAACAGAAAGCTAAAACATACTTACAACATTTCTTTACTCTTTTGTAGGGCTTACGAGAATCATGGTTTGTTACAATTCTAAAATAGCATAATTAAATGAAGATTTTTTTTTGATAAACAAAAAAATATTTAACACTTTCAATGCCATGATGGTCATATCTTATAACGCCACGGTGCCGTGGTGGTCGTTGGTGACCATTGCGCTAAACCGTTTGACAAAGTACTATAAAAAAGTGATCCGTGCTACTAACGTACTTTGAAAAATAAAGTGATGTTGTAATCTAGTATCATTTTTTTAAAGAATAGTTTGAAAATATACGAGATTTTTCTGTGGAAGAATAATACAATCCGATCTGAATTCGATTAGTATCTATTGACGTATTGATGTAGCAATCTAAGAAACCTAGTACAAGTAAATGATCAAGACCCATCGTCTAACCGCAATCCGCAAACCTCAGGCGCATCTATATATATTTAATTTTCTGCCGTATAGTATTTCAGTTATTAATACTGTAGAACTGCTAAAACATATATAAAAGATAACAGAATCTGTTTCCAATTTAGCATCAATTATGTTCAACAGATAATTTTTTTTTTTAATTGAAGCACGACAAAGTGACTGCACTATGCCTGATGGTAAGCATAGTACAATCCAAAAACAGTGGCGACCACCGAGAGACAGATTACCCATCGTCAGTCGCCGCTGTTATGCCGGCCATAATGACAAAAGTCGCGCAAAAGCGAGTCACTATGACGGGCTTTTTCGCCATGTACATGGTGGTTGCGACCCAGTCGGGCTGTAAAACCCTACCACCCCGCTATCGCCCTTGCCTCGTTCGTTGATCAGCAGGGTGCACCACGTGCAGGTGAGGTTGGCTTGGGTGTCTCAAGTCTCAAGATGTTACTCGACACCCCTTACACCCCAATAAATTACTAGAGTAGAGGGAATTTATGCGGACATTATTCTGTCAGACACAAATCCACAATTTTCAGTTCATACGGAGTCACTAGTGTTCTTAATATCTTTTATTCTGTACATTAAATATATTTTTAAGGTAATAAGCAACGAAGTCGCAGATATCAGCTAGTTTATTGATATAATGAAATTTACTACAAATTTAATAAACAAAGCACGATGCCTTGAAAAATTAAAATAATATTACAACTTGATGCGAACTTACACTACACAAGTGAAATAATAAAAAGCGACTATTTAGAAGTAATTGAAAAATTATAACATTTCATTAAGCAAATTAATACCAATAAATATCATATCAAGATAACTTGAATCAGAATAGGGTCCGAAATTTCCATAAAAAAGGACAAGTTCAAGTATGGGGTCATCATACTGCACCGGTCGGGTATAATCGATTATGTAGCGTCGTGCCGTTAAAACCCGGATAAGTGCTACTTGGGTTAAATAGTGAGAGATGAGGACATCCATTCTGACCGCAAGGTTTCGTTCGTAATGTAGGGTATCTTTCTATTATAAAGCTCAATGAGGTAAAGTGTGTTTTGTAACAACAAATCCAGAATATTCATGAAGCAATGTTATTATATTGAATCCTATATAATAAATTAGCTGTTGCCCGCAGCTTCGCTCGGGAACAATACATTTTTCTAAAGAGAAAATACTATGTCCTTCGGGATGTTAAAAAATAATAAATTTTTATTTAAATCGATTATTATTTTCTTATAATCGATTTTTTATTATCTATGTTTATATTAATATTAATCGATTTTTTTTAATCGATTTTCATAAACATGTATGCGACGGATGAAAAAAAAACTCAAAATAAGTTCATTATTATTTACAACTGAAGAGTGAACATAGTGAGATAATATAGTTGTAAACAATTAAAATGTTTTCTAACCGCAAAACACCTAAAAGCGGCTGGCGAAAGTATTTTATAAGGAAAAAGAATAATACCACAGTAAAATGCATGTCCTGTTCGATAGGATGAAAAATTTTGTAGTAAAAATACAAATTTAAAAAGAACGTAGAATGAAAACATCCCACTGCCTTACAAGTAACATGAGTTACTATATCTTATAATGATTGTTGTGGTTCTTATGACAGCCAAATACCGATCTCTATAAAATTAAAAATTTCAATAAAACTAAAAAGGTTTGTCATCCGAGTACAATGTACTTTATAACATGTTCACTAAAAATGTCTTATGGTAAACTCAACATCGATAAGTTTACAAAACTGTAAATTATTATTGAAATTATTCAATAAACAAATTCTTCAATATTAATTTTGTCAAACACACTATAATTAATCTGAACATATAAAAGAGAACTTCATTGTTTTGAATTTTAAAGTTAAAATTAATAATGATGTCATTTTGTTAGGATGCTTATCATCTCACTTTTATTACGATATAATGTTTAATAGTACTGAAAATGTCTATGGTATTTAGTTTCTATATTCTTTACCTTGAAAGTTTAAAAGAACATTCACTTTTATTTTGTTTTGAACTGGTTATTTTTGATGCGTATCATTTTATTTGATTCCTAATCTGATAAATTCTTATTCTGAATCTTTAGGCTTATTATAGGAATATGGAAAGCATGTCTATTTTTAAATATTATAAAAATCAATTATTATTGAAAAAAGAAAAATCAAATCAAATCAAAAATACTTTATTCAGTTTAGGCCCTAATAAGGCACTTATGAACGTCAAAAACTACCACCGGTTCGGAAACAACCCAGTTATCGAGAAGAACCGGCAAGAAACTCGATCTGGTTTATCTTTTAATATATATAATATTTAGACTATATTACATACATGACAGAAACTTTTAATGGAAAAGAAATTTAATGGATGCACAGAGATGAGTCAATTCCAGACATCACTATCGTTCAAATACTGATCCACTCTATAATAGCGTTTTGAGACCAAAACCCGCTTAACATGGCGCTTAAATTCACAATCGATTCCTAATTAATCGATTTTTTTCCATTAATCTCACATCCCTACTATGTCCTTCCCTGTACTTTTGACATGTATGCAAAATTTCATTATGATCGGTTAAGTGTTTAAGTTGTGTGAGCGTAACAAACTAACTTACCTTCGTATTCGCAATATAATAATAGGATATTTTACGAAGATTTTAAATGTACATTCTAGCTTTGCTTATGGCCTCGTATTCGCTTATGACTCAGTAACACTCACATATGTATTAATAAATTTGAACTGTCTTTTATTTGTGCGCGTTTAATCCCGAAACGGATGAATTTAGTAGTGGTAGGGCCAAGCTGAAGCTATTATTGTTTTCAACATGAATGGGTCGGCTCGTCCGGGGAAGCACCACCCTCTCACAGAAAACCGACGTGAAGTAACAGTGCTTGCGTTGTTGCATTTCGTTCGGTCAGTGAGAGAGCCGGAGACCCACCTACCCTCCCCTTCCCCTTCCTCCTTCCCTTCCTGTCACCCCCGCCCTCCTCCCAAACACAGGCTGGCAACGCACTTGTGACTTCCTTTGTGTTGCAAGTGTCTATGGACGGTGGTGATCACCTAACATCAGGTGACTTATCTGTTCGTTTGCCTCCTATGATATATAAAAAAAAAAAAACAATTTAAGACTTTTACAGACACAGAAAATTTTCAGAATATTATTCAATTAGGACTAAGTATTGTTCCTAACATCTAATAAACGGACTTAAAAACTGACATAATGTTGTAGACATTAGCAGTCATAACAGAATCATAATTTATAAAATAATGAATAGCTCTCATTTCATTTACCAGATTAGGCCTCCCTCGGCAGCGGCTCAAGCCTAGGTCCATTCCCACGGCGTGGAGCGCTTGAATGCGCTGCTCGCGCGATACAGTGACACAAAATCTTACATCACTGCGACACCATTACACATATCACTCCCACACACGTGCACGCGTACACGCTTACACATGAAAGTAGAAGGGTTTTGTTTCTTTCTCTTAACGAACTGAAATAGTTTAGAAACTTATCACCCGACTAGACCTCCCACGGCAGCGGCTCAAGCCTAGGTTCGATCCCTCGGTAGGGAGCCCTTAGTGCGTTGCTTGCGCGATACGGTGACACACAAAGATATATCACTGCTACAACACTACACGATCTCCCTCACACACGTGCACGCGTACACGCTTACACATGAAAGTGGAAGGGTTTATTTTCTTTTCCCTTATCGAACTGAAAAACTCTCGATTTTCCGATAATAAATATATGGAGGATTTGTTGAGACATGTATGCTTGGTACACATATACGTTTCAACAACTCATACATATATGAATAGTTAGCTAGGTTAGCTAAGATAGGTCGCGATTTTACATGCAACAGGCAAGAGCCAAGCCGAGGTGTGCCGCGCAACCTTGAGCTGGTTGCCAAAATAAATTCGGCTGAGTGCCTGAAGCTCTCGCCTTAGTAGTCCGGTGAAGCTGTTAAGACCTTGTTGGGTCAATAGCGTAGTCATTTGGAAAAAAAAAATAGAAAATTATCCGATACGAAATATATATAAGAGTTATTGAGGTATGTATGTTTGGTACACATATATGTTCCAACAACTCATATATGTACGAATAGTTAGCTTAGGTCAGCTCAGATAGGTCGCGAAATGCACGTATAAGGCAACAGCCCAAGCCGAGGTGCGCCATGCACCCTTACGCTCGCCTTAGTTGTCCCATGAAGCTGTCAAGACCTTGCTGGGTCAATATCGTAGTCAGTTCGAGAAAAAAAATCTCATTACATCCAAATAAAACAGAGTAAGTCCCATGAAACTGTCAACACCATTCCCACAAGGTCAAAGTCGCGCTGTTAGTCATTTATACATAAGTACATCACTTAACTTAAAGTTCCCTTACATAAAATGGTTACGACGACGATCTAATTTACTTTGAGGAGGGTTACTGTTTTACAGGTCAAAAGTTTACGTAAAAACAACTTAAGTATTCGTTAATTTTGTTTGTGACATAAATAGTCATTATTATAGATTTAAGTTTCAAATAATAAAATATAATAATATAATATATTTTATATATGTATATATAATAATTTTAAAACGTTTAGCAAACAATTTCATTTATTTTATTCTAAGTAAATTAGTTTTGTTCTTTAAACCAGTCAATTGCCTTTCGATCCTAACTTCCCCATATTATTCTTCATGAAATTGAGTACTTTTTTTTTTCAAATTTTTGAAAGTTATTAAAAGGTTATAACCAATTGCGAAATAACACACATTTCCTTAGAATTGCTTGACCTATTTTTGAGTTAAATTCAGGTATAAAACAAATAAAAACCAGTTTTAAAAATATCAAATTTATTATTGGTGGCTAATAGACAAGATATCACAAAATGTATTAAAAAACAAATAGACTGTATATAGAACTATTCATGATCATAGCAAAAGGATATAAAATACTAGAGACTGCTAAATATTTAAAAATAAATCGCATATTTTACTTTTGATAAACCTAGTATTCCTAATTAGTGGTAACAATGTGTACTTAGAAAACAATAATGTGTAAATCTATACTAATATTTGTTTGTTTGGTTGAAGACGCTAATCTCAGGAACTTACTGTTCCTATCTGAGAAATTATTCCAGTGTTAGATAGCCCATTTATCGAGGAAGGCTTTAGGCCATATACTACCACGCGAAGACCAACAGGAGCGGAGCAACAATGAAGAATATTTCAAAATTGGGGTTTTTCATTTTGAGAGCTTTCGTTGCATGTTAGCGCTAGTCCAAAGTAACTATTCCACGCGGACGAAGTCGCGAGCAGAAGCTAGTCATTGTATAACTAATGTAATTAGATTGGTGTTACTGTACCAAACTATTTAAAAATAAATAAAATATTTATACAACACGGGAACACGAATATTTGTTGACATGATTATGACTCTACGCAGATCAGTAAATAGTCCACTCAGTGTATTCAGATCAGGGTTACGTTCACAAAGAGTAGTATATTTAGCATTTCCTTTGATGAGCAAAACGCAAATAAGCACGTATCATAACATGGCCCGATGCGCCCGACACGCTTATCTAGCCTATTTATTAAAAACATATGAGAGAATAACAAACTCAATGACCGAATGTATGTAACTGGATTTAAAAAAAATACTTGGAGCAAGTGATGACATCACTGGTAGCGTATTCGGAAAATAATGGTAATGACAATTTAGCACTATGATAAGGATACTTTTGTAGGGGGTAGAGCCACGCTAAAGCTATTACTGGTTTCAGGATGAATGGGTTGGCTCGCCCAGGATAGTATCACCCTCTCACAGAAAACTGACGTGAAGTAACAGCGCTTGCATTGTTGCGTTTCGTTCGGTCAGTGAGAGCGCCGAAGGCTCATCTTTCCCCTCTTCTCTTCCTTCCCCGACACAGGCTAGTAACGCATGTGAGACTCCCATGATGTTGCAAATGTCTATATGTCTGGTGATCACTTAACATCAGATGACACATCTGTTTGTTTGCCTCCTATAATAAAAAAAGACTTAGTTTGTCCTTGGCACTATAAAAGGACACTTTTGCCCATAATATATAAGCTACGATCTACGATGCGAGCTCCTATCTTAAATTTAACAATGTCTTATCAAGTACTCTATAGGTTTGTTTTAGAAGCTGCACTTGATAGTTAGACTGTGTATAGGTTTAACTGGTTATCATAGTAAACTCATAACTATTTAATATCAGGTAAGTTCGGCAATTTGGAATTAAAAGTTAAAAACAAATAAAAAATTATTCATATTAACGATAATGTATCCATGTTATCTCATTCTTTCGCATGTTAAATCCTATAGATCAGTGTTTCCCAAACTTTTTAGGCCATTAGTACATATTTTTTAACATTTAAAAATTGTTTTGTTGTCTTAAGGAACAAAAATGATAAGTTTTAGGAAGAAATCACTATGACATTGTTATCAAAACATCGCAAGAAAAATTTCAAAACATATCATGAAAAAATTACTCACGTCTCTAATCACCCAGTTGATATTTTAGTGATGTCAAAGAACATGAAATTGCCAATAATTATTTACAGCATTTGCCTTTTTTTGTTAATTTCGTCACCGATATCTAGCATTGCATTTAAATAACCCAAAGCGAAAGGGTTAAAGACGTGTTGAGCGTAGTCCGGTGAAGTTGTTAAGACTTTGCAGGTTCAATAGCCTACTCATTTCTAAAAAAAAAAAAACATCTTGAGTTCATTTTTAAATTGCCCAACTAACAAATTGCTCCCCTGTGGGGCGCGGGCCCTACGTTGGGAAACACTGCTACACATGTTTGTCTCACGTTCAGTTCATCGAGTTTGAAAAAACAACCGAGCTTAAGATCTTAGACTTTAGTCAATTCAAGAACAACAATATTTTTGTAGTCCACACGAGCAGAGCCGCGGGCACATAAAGTTTATAACAAACGACAATCGTTAAAACTGTTATTGATATATACAAAACAACTAAAGTATTTATATTTATCCCAGTTTCAACTCCAATTTCATCAGCACTATCCTATAAATTACTGTAGCAATATAACAAAGGCTTTCAAAAGTGCAATAACATATGTAGCAAGGTTTTGAGTTTAATATTTTATGGGTGTTTTAATGACAGTTTTAACGTCCGACGAAGAAATAATATAAGAAAATTCGTTTCTATTTTAGATATGCAGCAATCGAACAAACACGAAGGTTTGTTGTCCGTAAGCCAAATTATACAAACGAGCCAAGATTACATTATTATGTTTTAGTACTAGAAGCGAATACTGAGATTTCTTACGTAGAGTCTGTGTAAAATAAAATAAAAATAGTTTTCGTTAAACGCAACAGGGTTTTTACATTGAAAGATATAATATCGAGCACATATCAAAAAGTATCCTATTTATATTAATAAGCTAGCTGATGCCAGTGACTTTGCTTGCTTCGTTTATTATGTTAATGTTATATTTTATGCACAAAAAGGGGAAAAAACATAAGCACCATACCGCTTGCCCCAATTTCAGACATCGCTGAGCGCGTACGGTGTTATTACAAAAAAGTTTCGTTCTAAATGCATCGAGCACGCTAGAGACAAGTTCGCGTTATCTTTTTTCCGAAAGTCTAACCAAAGCGACACAAAAAAAAAGGTGGCGAACACTCAGCGAGTACGGTGTATTTAAAACGTAAACTTTTTAAAGCAAGTACAAATACGTATTTACCTTTTTTGTAATAACACCGATAGTATTTATAAAATTATAGTTTTATAACGATTTAATAACTTTATAGGAGATGAAACTATCATAACAAGCTGTTATATATAAGAACGAAGTCTCGAAGATTTAAAAATAAACAAATATGATCGAAATTTATCCAGTATTTTTTTATTGATGCGCAGACTAGAGTCGCGTGACTGCTTAAGATCAGGCGGTCCGCATGCTTGTTTGCTACCATCGTCATATAAAAAAAATACAACGACAAATGTTTATATTTTTATTTACATACATATAAAAACTTGTTTCTTACTAATTGATTATACTAATAATACTCATTAAGATATAACTAGTAAAATATTGTCTAACGAGTTTTATAGATCCCAATTACTATTATTGTTTATCTTACATTATTAAATCATATACTACGATGTTCTGCCAGTTTTAAGATAAATTTGGTACCAGTGGCAAATAAATAACATGAAGCGAAAACTTTGTACCCCTTTTTAAGCGAATTGCACGAACGGATGAACGTGAAATTAGGCATAGTTAAAGTTTACATGGCGGAGAAGTGCATGAAGCTATATTTTTCATATAAAATGCATTAGAAATACATTAAATTAATTAAAATAAATATTACACCACTACTGCTTGAATGAACCACAACACATGTAAATGAAAAAGACGCTAACGTCCCATACTTTACATTCCCTTTGAAAAAAAATTTTTTTTTTCGAAATGTCTACGCTATTAACCTAGCAAGGTCTTAACAGCTTCACCGGACTACTATTCCCTTTGAAATGAATTGGTCAAACAGGAGGTTAATTTTATAATATGTAAACTTATAATATCTATATATTAATACGTGAAGCAAAAAAAATTGTACCTCTTTTTAACCTATTTGCCGTCAACGGGTGAACTTGAAATTTGGATAGTTATAGTTTATATGCCGGAGAAGTGCAGAAAGCTGTTTATTTAATATAAAATGCATTAAAAGTACATTAAATTAATTAAAATATGCACTACTCACACTACTACTCAAATTTTACACAACATATACACACATGTAAATAAAAAGACATTTTGACAGTCGTCAATAATTACGAAGTTCAAAAGAGGTTGTGAAGGAGGTTGCTATGCTCGACCATATGTATTTTTTAACTCTTACGTTCCAATTACCATTTTTCATCCTACATTCAACAATGATATTATAAAATATAACTATTATTGTAATGTATATTATTTTATATGGTGAACTCACTTCAAATGATGAATTCATAAAAATATGAGCCAAATAATACTTTGTATAATCAAAATAAGAATTTTGTTCATAAAGTAATCCATGACTTAAACCTCCGAGGTTACAATGTTGCAATTCAACCTCATGTAGTAACAAAAAAGAATTTATTTTCAAAAGCTAATGGTAGTATTAAAACTTTCACCATTTGATTGTATTGTGCATCCATTACTTTTCCAAACGATGATACTGTACATATCACTATTTCTCATAATGAACAGACTACATTTAATTCAATGTCATCCAGAAATACCACCCACCCATGGTGTTGTGTAAAATTAATTGAAAATTGTGTCATGGGTTGCGATAAATTTCTTTATTTTCGTAAAGTTATGTTTGTTATAACTAATTTCAATTTTTATTTACACATAGATTTTTTATGTTTATATAATTAAAGATTAAGAACAAATAGCAAATAACTGAGTAGCCATGATGAAAACCTTTGATTATAGAATTATACCCTTTGACAAAAGAACCCTAATAAAGTTCAAACTTTAAAAAATCAATTAACTATGGTCGAATGTCGACCACTGGGCGCTCACTAGTATGTATTAATAAATAATATATCTTTAATACATCTGTGAACTCACTGAAATTATTGGCTTTTTATTCTCTTTGGTCTTACTGAATGTCAAGATGAATTATGGTCAAATTTCGGCCACTAGTACATACCATAAGTCTTTAAGAATGGTAGAACCTGCGAAAACGGAAAACGGATCTACGGATCACATCCTTATGCTTATTTTTGTTTCCAAAGTAGGAGTACTTGCACTACTGTGGTCCGAAAGCTATAAATTACTAGCAGTAAGATTACGGGCTTTTTGAAATTGATTGTACATAAGTAGAAGCTGCTGTGATCAATTAACATCAGGTGAAATTTATATCCTATTGCTACTTTTATCTTTTTAATAATAGTATTATTTTGATAAGTCCAAAATTTTGCTTTATTATTTTTATAAGAAGCAACGCGCCCCGGCTCGCAGGGTTTTAGTAGCGAACAAAATAATACCGAATTTTTCCTGTACAGTACCACTACGTAATGAAATAACATATCAACTGAACAACTAAACGTCAATCTGTTAATTTTGTCAATATTTTTGAAGATCTGCTGAAGGTCTTCTGTCTCATTCGCTCTTTATATAAATAATTTTGTAACCCAAATATTTCACTTTAAAAAAATAAATTACAAACATTGTTTATACGCACAGTAGCAAAGAAATTTATTATTCTGAAGTGACGCGCTGACGTACATTCGATAATCAATTTTTATTATATAGATTGATAATCAGCTAAATTAAACTACCATAATTACAAGCAGATATTAAAATAGGTATTAAACAATCGAGAATATTTGAGAGTTAGCGAAAGTATATGGAACAGTAGGAAGTTTGAATTATATAGCTACTAAGTGGCATCACTTGAGGTGCGGAGTGGAGAAGCGCGGTGGGAGATAACGAGATACTTGTTACGACGTTAATTTTGTAGACATTCACGAAATAAATCACTATCCATGCATCTAACAACGTGTCTGTTTATTCAGTTGTCAGCGGTCCAAAACATAGCTATTAATTATTTTTATTGTCAAATTTCCTTGAGTATACACGTAATTAAATCTAAATTTTGGAATCTTCTCAGGAATCTTCTTCAGCGTTCTAGTTTCATTATAAAACTAGATTCTGCCCCCGACTTCGTCCGGTTGGAATAAGTACTTTGGGCTAACGTTAAAAAATTGATGCTCCACTCCTATTGGTATTAGCACGATGATATAGAGCGTTATTCGATAAATGAGCTACCTAACACTAAAAGAAACATTTATCAAATGAGACTAGGCTGTTGCCTGCACGAACTAGATAGACAACAGCCCAAGCCGAGGAGTTCCGTGCACCCTTGAGCTAGTTGTGAAAATAAAATCGGCTGAGAGCTTTAAGCGCTCCCCTTAGTGATCCGGTGAAGCTGTTAAGGCCTTGTTAGGCCCATAGAGTAGCCAGTTCGAGAAAAAAAAATATTTTAGACTAGTAGTGAGATTAGCGCGTTAAAGCAAAAAAAATCTTCACTTTTATAATATTAGTATAGACGACCAGTAAACATGGCATAAAGTTGTTACAATATAATTATTAATATGTAAATAATGCAATGTATTAATAAAGTGTTGACCTAAGAGCTAAGATAAAACGCACTCGAAAATTAGTTATGGTATATCATACGACTATTAAAGCTCCAATAATAGTCAAAGACATATTTTAATAAATATATATTGACATATAAGTTTACATTAGTTACTCTTTGTACCCCGTTAGGAGTTTTTAATACAGTTAGTACGCAACAACGAATTAACACAAGTATGTATCAGTTGTCAGTAGTACGCTCCCGTGACTTAATCTAATAAGCAATTGTCTTACTTACAAATTGGTCTACGAAGTTCAGACAGCAGTAGCATTGCTTATTGGAGTAATAATTATTAGGGCAGAATTTCCAGTGATATTAATTTTATTGCTTATTATTGACTGAGTTACATATTAATTTTATTTAATTTACTGAAATAGATGTTATTTTGTATTAACTTATGCATTCAATATTACAAAAGTGCTGTATATAGTTAAACGAAATCTTAAGTCGCAAGGGTATTAGACCAAATTTGCTTGTGTTTGGACTATTTCCAATATATATATATATATATATATCTATGCATTGAACATTATTTTAATTACTTTTGTATTATTGCTATATATACAAAGCAGCAAAAGATATTTTATTGTAAGTGTTATGTAGTACATAGTTAACTCTCGTCAACGGTTTGGTTTCACTTAGCCCTTGGAGAGTGGGGTGTCCAAAACCATTAGGGTTTCAGCTGCATAGAAACGAATGCATTAAGACTGACTTCAGCAGGCATCAACAGACTGTTAACAGCCTCGGCTTAAAATAATACCGTATTTGTTACAACATTTGAAAAACTAAAAGTATAGTAAATTATGTGGTGTAGTAATATTATAATTAAAAAAAAAATGCCTAGATATTAATTTGCCATTTTGAGATCTGGGTCTTATAAATCAGCCCAGGGGTTTTAAATTACATTTTTTAGGCAATGTCATAAGTTTGTCTTGTTTTTGATTTATCTATACTAATACCCTTCTTAAAAGAATTGAAACAAAATCCTCCAATAATAATTTAATTAATGGTTCCTATTTTGACACTAGTATATTTCAGCAAATGATCCGTATAAATGTCTACTATAATTATTATTATGGGAGAAATTAAATAATTGTTTAGACTTACGCTATAGCGTCGATCATATCGAGACCCATTTCTACAGTGCACCGTGCATGATCGGACCTCGGCTCGGGCAGCCCTGACACGCAGTAGTAGCAGTCGCCTAAAATCTTGATACGGAGACAGTGGTTATCCTGTGTAATTAATAAATATCATTAGCATAATAAGCTTTGCCGTTACAAAAAGATTAATAAGAAATGATATAAATAGCCAAAGTACTCAGGGGGCCAAACCAAGTTGCTTATCGACAAGCACTAACGCAAATAGAAAACGAAAAAATGTATGGAGATGACATATCTGAAGGCAATATCACGTGATTTTATCACAATATACAATCGTGGCACGCAATGGAGGCAAGCGTGTACAATTCTATGTTGTATGCATACGCAGAGTGTATTTCCCAATAGTTTTATTAATGGAGTAGTTATACATGTAGTCTGGTGAAGCCGTTGAGACCTTGAAAGATCAATAGCATATTCAGTTCTAAAAAAAAAAAGGTATACATAAAAGGAAGGAAGTATGAGTTATTACCAAGATGTCATCTACTGTCTTTGTTGTCATATTTACTTTCCATTGAATATAATAAATTGGAGTTAATTGTGGCATAACTACACTAACTGGCGCATTATAAAAAATATCCAGAAAGTAAATGTATCTGCCATTTCTATTGTCTTCACAACACCATATAGTCGTATAACCACAGTACTATATTATAACCTCATTAGCATCGATTTTTTGTCCAATGTCATTTTTTAATTGTGCATAATCAATAATAGCTTACTCCTTTACGGAACTGTTATACCTGTCGAAAACATTCAGAAGCGATTTAGTACTTTAATATAGAACACTGTAACATGATATCAAAAATTTCACTTGTGTGTCTATTTATTTATTTATTTTATTTATTTATTAATTACATACAGGATATTGTTAGTATCTTACGTTAGCGAGTTGATCGAATCGACCAAAGAGTTCATTCAGAAGCCTCACAAGCTCTTGGGCGCTGCACTGCGATGCAAGCACAGTGAAACCCACGATATCGGCGAACAGTATACTGCAACGAAGGAAAAATACTTTATACCAGGTGAAAGGTTAAACACTCGCAATATTCTAGGATATAACACTTTATAATCTCATTTAACATATAGAATAATAATATTAAAACAAATACTAATAAACAACGAAGAAAACTAGATTTGGTTCTAAGACTTTCAAAAGTATAGCTATAAACGTATAAATGACCGGCAATGACCGGTGCCAAAAGCTACAATGGCCGAACCGGAGTCGATAACTTTCGATAGTAAAACTAGCAATGAGCCCATTTGTTTTGTTCCTAATGTTCCCACGTTCCCTTTCAAATGAAAGTGAAATTACCCGACGATCAAATAACATCATGCTTCAACATAGACGCATAGAGGATTATGTAAAATTTTGGTATTTTTATATAGAATTAGGTCAAATATTAGGCACCTATTTTTTAACTTAATTTAGAACGAAAATCGAGTGCAGTGTGTTTTCTAGAAATATTGCTACTGTTTAAACAGTCATCTGGCAAAGTTGATTATATAATTATACAATATTATACAGGCAAAAAAAAAATGGAAAGCACAACGGAATGTTCACGGATAGCACAAATTTAAAGTAAACAAATTATACTTAAAAAACGTCTCAATGCTTCAATGTTTTAAACATAATATTCTGAAGTATTATATCGAAGACTAACTTCGTCCAACTTATTATCGTATGTAAATGTGTAGAATCGGTATTTTATTTTTTGCTGTATTTTAGAAGTTGGAAACCTTCAAGTTTATATTTCAGACGATTATATTAAAAAAAAAAACTCACATAAATTTACTCTTTTTTAGAGTTCTATTCATTCTTGACATCAATGAAATGTATTTTTAATATACATTTCACCTAAAAATAAACAATTTAGTATTTAAATAGATAAAGTGGATAAAAAAGCCTAATGGATAATTCAAACAATCGTCAAAATTTTCACAAGCGTTGATTTTATTTCCCTTTTTATAAAAACCAAATAAATTTTGTAAACAAAATTCATTTTAGATGATTACAAATAGGTGTAGTTATACTAAATATACGAACTTTACAACATAAATATTTACAATTGTTCTTGTAACAGATAAGTGCAATTGACTTAAAATGTCGTTAAATGACAAATTGTGTTACTAATCTTTTAGAGATAGTACACAATGTAATTTTGTAATATTTAAAAAGAACCGATAATTATTGACCCAATTTCAAAAAATTCAAAAGAGATATAATAATGAAACCGGCAAGTTATTTATCGGGTATATTTTTTAACATATATTTCTAATACATCATACAATAACTTAGTGGATGCACAAAGAGGAGTCAATTCCAGACATGACTATCGTTCACATACTGATCTACTCTATAATGACATTTTGACACTAAAACCCGTTTAACGTGGCGTTCACATTTAAAGTCCGGCATCGGTACCATGCTTTGGAATTTTACTGTAGAACCTAACACTATTACCTAAAAAACTATTACTGGTTTTGCTAAGTCTGAAACTTGGGACGACCAGTTTATTACAGTTTCTAATATTTAGATTAAGCCAGTCTTTTACTAAATTCAGTTTTTCAAAGTTTCTACGGACATTAAATTATCAAAAATGTATTGGGAGGGTATAAATCTATACTATAATAAAACTGTAACAAGTCGAAATCTGTACATTAAATATTTTTTGAAAATTTTAATCAGGATAGACTATGTTATCGATATAGAAGCCAAAAATAATCTTTTTACAATTTTTGTCTGTCTGTCTGTCTGTCTGTCCCTATGCACACGCATCACTCTGAAACTACTGAACCAATCTTGACGAAACTTGACATAGTGATAGCTAATATTACGAGATTACATCAAATATACTTTTTGTCTCATAAAACGCCAAGGGTTCTCCAGGATAAAGGATTAAAGTCTAGAATATAAACCCGAATTACTCTGAAAGTACTGAACCAATTTTAACGAAATTTGACACAGTGATAACTAATATTAGAAGACTACATCCAGGATACTCTTTGTCCCATAAAACGCAAAGAGTTCTCCAGAATAACGGACGAAAGTAAAATATTTGTAGTTCATGAGATTCTTAATGGATTTTGGTAATTTTCCTTTGTGCTATTTACAGCAGACAGATTAGTTAAAAATTCAAGCTATATAGGCTACATAAAAAAAAAACAAATAACCAAAAAAAATGACGGGGTTCGAACCGTCTCCCCGTCGGTCATGAGAATAGTATAGAGTCGCCAACTTTACCTCTAGGCTACGATTACATAATAATTTCGTTCAAAAATTTCAACTGCTTCGAAAACGTCCACAAAATTGTTAATAACTAATTTATACTATTAAAATTGTAACAAGTCGAAATCTGTACATTAAACATTTTTTGGAAATTTTAATCAAGGTAGACTATGTTATCCATATAGAAGCAAAAATTAACACAGTGACAACTGATATTACAAGGCTACATCCAGGATACTTTTTGTCCCATAAAACGCAAGGGTTTCAAATTTAGAATAGCTGGTTAATACTGTGAAAATTGGTCGATGATAACTGAAGTATGTTATAAAAGTATTAGATATAGCATTATCAAGATATATGTCATAGTGTGATTTTACTTTCTTTGTAGAAGGGTGCATACTTTCAATTCCGAAATTTTATTATTTTATTATCGCTGTCCGACATATTTTCAATTAAAACACTGGTTACATTCACAACTGCGAATGGTGTTTCATAATTTATAAATAGCGTTAAAAATGCGTAGTTTAATCCGTGACAGTCAATTGTCTAATTAAATAGTAACAAAGAAATCAGTGAAAGGTGCAAGCGCGGTGTGTTTGGCGGTATGTCAAAGGGCGCAAGGTCTTCTGTGCATGCCGTGTAATACTGGTACGACGAGTGTTCGAGAAAGCAATTTGAATGTTATGTTTATACAGATAGAGTTGCAGATGTTTTTGAGTACTTCGTCAATAGTGCAAAGTTCGTATTATAACCTGTAGCTTCGGAAATGTAACGTCACAAAAAACCATAATCTTCATCATCATCATCATTGGCAGCTCTTCTCGACCTAATGCAGAAAATAAGCCTCCTCTCTTTTAAAAATAAAAACATGTAATTGAAATCTATCTAGGTCAGACTTTGGTCAGTGTATATGTATATTAGTAAGATTAAAAAAACCAATTCCGTAATATTACAAAAATATTATATTACACCTAATTTAAAAATATAAAAAATACATATACCTATATATTAAAAAAATTACTGAAGATTAATTTGACCCGTAAAAAGCTAACATCACGCAATATCTCCAGGCGGTCACCCATCCAAGCACTGACCACGCCCGACATTGCTTAACTTTGGTGAGATCGGACATGAACCGGTCGACGTTGACGACAAAACATTTCTATCCACGTGTCTCTCTCCCATTATTGTGACGTTACATAATATTAAATAGAAACAATTTGAATCTTACAATTATAGAAGTAGGGTTGTAAAGGTTTTTGAGTAGGTATTTCGTTAATAGTGCAAAGATTGCGTTTTGTGTGCCCGCGTATTTCGTTTAGATTGACATTTTAAAACTCGCAATATCTTTTGAATGTAATGGCCGATTTTAATAATTCAAAAAGTTATCTACAGGTACTGAAACAGTCTTAGTTTAAAGATAATTTATTTGGATATGGATTAATATATAGACATGAATAACATAGTCTTTTACGCATGGTATAGTTTTTATTAAGATTTATTTCAAAAATGTAGTTATAGTGACATAATCACAATAAGTAGACATATGTATGATGCCGCGAGGTTTCTTTATAGATAATAATATGTTCTTTAATATTGTAGAACATATTTTTGTTCTATCATTCATAGTTATCGGGGCGCATGCGATAAAATACATTTTATGCCAAATTTTTTTCATACCTTTGATTACATTATTGAAATTTTAGTAGAAATCCCAATTTTTTTCTAAAAAATAAATATAGCCTATGTTACTAAGGGTTTTTTCGAAATGTCTACGGTATTGACCCAGCAAGGTCTTAACAGCTTCACCGGACTACTAAGGCGAGCGCTTAAGGCGCTCATCCGATTTTATTTTGGCAACCAGCTCAAGGGTGCACGGCACACCTCGGCTTGGCTGTTGCCTGTTGCATACAAAATCGCGACCTATCTTAGCTAACCTAGCTAACTATTTATATATGTATGAGTTGTTGAAACGTATATGTGTACCAAGCATACACGCCTCAACAACTCCTCCATATATATATTATTGGAAAATTGAGAGTTTTTCAGTTCGATAAGGGGAATAAGTAAACCCTTCCACTTTCAAGCGTGTAGCGTGCACGTGTATGGGGGTGATCGTGTAGTGTTGTAGCAGTGATGTATATTTGTGTGTCACCGTATCGCGCAAGCAACGCACTCAAGGGCTCCCTACCGAGGGATCGAACCTAGGCTTCAGCCACTGCCGTGGGAGGCCTAATCCGGTATGTTACTAAGGGATAATGTAGCATTCTAATGGTAAACGAATTATCGAAATCCGTCCAGTAGTTTGAGTTTATTCGTAATTAACATACAAAAATACTACGATTCCTCTTTATTATAATAATTTAGAAAAATAATTTGAATCTTATGCTTTACTGATAGGGTCGTTAATAGTGCGAAGCTTGTGTGTAATCACCACGAACGTCGCCATGGCCGATTTAAGTTTAGGGTGCGCCTATAGATGTTTTACATAAAAAATCACATATAATCTGGGTATATGTTTGAGTGAGACCGGGGATAGTTAGGATTCACAATTGGAAACGGTAGTTGTGGCTGCAATCGGGTGTCAGTTTTATTCAATTTTATCGCTTTTAAAAATACAATTGAAACCAGTGATAACCAATTTGGTGCAGACGAAGTTGCACGGGTCAGCTAGTTAGTTAATACAAATATACACCATTGCTAGTATAACCTAAGCTATACGTACACACCCGTTGATTTATATTACATCGTTAAGTTAACGTAAACCTTACAAGAACTTTACATAAGAAAATTTGATGTAAACGATATACCCAATTCATTTTATTTAACTGTTTCCTTTTGCAACTAGTACGTGCGTGTCTAAATGAAAATAAATGGGAAAAGTTTTTGCGTAATTCAACAAAATTGTAGACGTAATTTCTCTTTATTCAGTTTATATTATACATTAACCTTGCCTTTATATAAATTTAACATGACTTATTTAATACTAACTTTGTAATAAAGCTCCTTATAACTTTAATTACTTTCACTTTAACTATTTCAATACATCACATTGACTTACACAGCTATTTTATGTTTTGTTTTATACCATTTGAACGAATACTATTTATTAGATACGTGTAATGTATGTATATTGAAGCTAGTTCATAAATGTAAGCCTTGATATAAAACCAGGTAATTTTACGAGGATCTATCATTGTATCTTACCATTAGTTAATTTTTCCAATGATGACTCCCGAATGTTGGTTTTGTTAATAGAAACTTAGTAACCTACTGTAAATATTCAAATAAAACATTACACAATGGCTTCCAAATTAAGCACTGTAGTCAAGTTGCGAATAAACTTATTTAACCATAAGCAACTTTTTTTTTATCATAGGAGGCAAACGAACAGGCGGGTCACCTGATGTTAAATGATCACCGGCGACCATAGACACCTGCAACACCAGTGGAGTCGCAAATGCGTTGCCACCCTGTTTTGCGGGAGGGGGGGGGGGAAGAGGAGAGGGGGAAGGTGAAGAGAGGTGGGCCTCCGTTGCTCTCAATGACCGAACGAAACGCAACAATGCAGGCATTGTTACTTCATGTCGGTTTCTGTGAGAGGGTGGTACTACTCCGAGCGAGCCGACCCATTCATGCTGAAGCCAGTAATAGTTTCAGCGTGGCTCTACCACCTACAAGACCTCAGCGGTTCGTACAAATGTTACAGTATTTGATAATATTAAGTTTTTCACTAGAACAATATCTATATAACGATTGATAAGTGAGAATCAAATCGACAAATAAAGCGTGGTGGTGTATTTGCAGATAAACTGTTATATAATAAAATTAATTAAATGAAGTATCGTTCTTCTTTGTTTAATGTTTCTCATTACAATCTGATCTATGTTTACACCTAAAGTAGCTGTCTCGCGCCATTTTTTACCGCAAATCCAACATAACCTAAAATAGCATGTCGCTGTTATATCAATATCGAATTTAAACGGAACAGCGTACATCCGATTAAATAAAAAATTAAACGGTTTTGGATTTCATTATCAATTTTGGTTATTATCAACAAGACCGAGTGAGTTATTAACAGCCACCAATTTCGCACATTTATAGTAACATTGTTATTGTGCTTTTACACACTTTCTGTCCAATAAACAACATAACTGTCATGGGTAAAACATAGTGACAAACAGCCCGATTTTATTCAAAAAAACTTTAGTGTAAATCCTAAAAATCATCAAAATTCCAACAGTTATCAGTAAACTATACTAATATTATAAAGAGGTAAAGTTTGTGACGTTATAGGGGGTAATCTCAGGAACTACTGATCCGATTAGAAAAATTATTTCAGTGTTATACAGCTTTTTTATCGAGGAAGGTTATAGGTTATATATCATCACGCTAAGATTAATAAGAGCGGAGCACCAGTGAAAAATGTTTCAAAATCGGTATTTTTTCCACTTGAAAGATTTCGCTGCGTGATAGTGTTAGCCCAAGGTAACTATTACTACGCAGACGATGTCGCGGGCTGAGGCTAGTAAATTATATAACTATATTGGCATTACACTTGAAGTTCTACTTTGACTAGTCATCTGAATCTGAGTCAATTATTCAAAAACCATTTGTTTTACCAAGTTACTAAGAAATTTAGAAGAAAACTGTATAATTTTATTATTTGTTTATTATTAATCAATAATATTTGTATAGATTGTAATAATTCTGAAAGCAAACAAACTAAATACTTCCGTGACTATAAACTGTTTATAATATCGTGCTACAAAATACTATGTTAGAATATTTACTTATCCTTAACCACAAAGTATGCGAAACACGAGAATAATAAAGCTATTAAAATATATATACAAAAACAATAAATACATATAGTTTTTGTTATTTAAAAAAAGTATATCTTATTTTTGCATTTACAGTAAACACAAAATTATGGAACCAGCACACAATTTATTAGCCCTAAATGCCAAAATATGGTTTGAATTATGGGAACGGCTCTATAAACCTGGCTAAATTAAGATAATATCGTAGTGTAATACCTCTCAACAGTGTTATTAACTTGAATATAAAAATAGTCTTTCAACTATACATGAAAATACCACCATTTATGTTTACGAAATCGTTACTTGCCAAATTTTCAACGACTTGAAAATAATCCCAGTCCTAGGCACATGTACCCAACCAGACAGATAATCTCATCAAGTGAATATCCGCTTAGCCTAAAAGGATCAACCACGATACGATTACCTAATTAGAATACCTGTCTATTAGAACACTCAAAGGTTACAAAAATAAATACATTAACGTATACTTGTTGTGTCCACAAATTTCTCGTTGACTATTTGTATTTACTTTTAGTCTAATATTTGGAGTTTCTGGCTGGATCCTAGACTAGGTATTGCGTAGTGACGTTTATTTATAATTTTGTGTTGAATAACTCCATATTATAGGTGGTACCTTGTTTATTATAGTCTGCGAATGCAGTGACTTAAAAATAATAAAACAAGGAACATTGGTTCACTCAAAAACACATGGAAAAGTTCCCTAATAAAAAATGTGGAGTCATAACCTTCTTAAGATCTAAAATCATCGTAAGAGAAGACTAGATAAAATATTAAGAAAATATAAAACCCACTTCAAAAACATACTTTAAAATGGCAACAAAATGTTCTGGACCGTACCTACGTAATATATATTTGTCATGAACCTATATCTGATACAATATCTGAGTGAGTTTTCATTTTTAAGCATATCCTATTCCACTTTGACAAGTTCCCTGATATACTTTCGATGTCTAAGATTCAATACAAATGAAATCAAGACAGGTTTGGTTTCCCTTTAAAACATCCCCTTCACAATAAAACTGGAACTTTCCTAATCGCATTATAAATCACTAAGTTCTGAGGTAGCATACATTTAAAAAAATACAACCGGAATGGGGTGTTTTTTGTAGTCAGTTGAAAATGGCAGTAATAATCCACAATAGTGAGGATTTTTTGGCCAGGTCGGAAAATGAAGAAGAATAATGGTAGTTTTAAAATTTAGGTAGTAGGTAGATAGTAGAGCCACGATGAAGGTATTACCAGTTTCAGCATGAATAGGTTGGCTTGCTAGTGTGTATGGACGGCGGTTATCGTGTACCATTAGGTGACACGCCTGTTCGTTTGCCCCTTATTATATATAAAGAAATCTAGCTCATAAATATTCCAATAGTTTCTCTGCTACACTTGCCACTACCATTTTCACAAAGTTTTTGCTAGTCACTAGTTTATTACTCGGAATTTCAACAAGATGAAACTATACTTATGCAATAGTTTAGTTAATTAACAGCAAATCTCTAGATTGTACACGGTGTAAGTCTTAGTAAACCTTACTTTATTACACGGTAGCTACACTACCTCAAAATCTATGCTAACGAGCCTTATTTTAAATTCAAATGCAGAAGTTTCAAGTTCACGATTATAATGTTCGTAATACCTATACGAATAATAAATAAACTTACTCTGGCAGTAAATATATTCAGTAAAGCTATAGAGTGAGGATTTTAGGAGTAAATTGAGTTACGTAGCAAATAAATTCCTTTGGAATCTCTAAATTGTTGTCGACGAATGACGATGAATCTCACACAAGCGAAATTCAATGGAGCCTTTGAGATACAATCGGAAAATGTTCATGTCTTTACAACGTATACTGCCTTTGTGATCGTTGCAATTGTAAAAAGTTAATGTAAATTCTTCAGGAGTTTATAGTGTTATATACAAAATACAAATAAATAATTACAAATCTATATATTAATACGTGAAGCAAAAAAATTTTACCTTTTTAACCTCTTTGCCGTGAACGGGTGAACTTGAAATTTGGAATAGTTAAAGTTTATATGGTGGAGAAGTGCAAAAAGCTGTTTATTTTACATGAAATGCATTAGAAGTACATTCAATTTACTAAAATATGCACTACTTACACTACTGCTTGAATTTTACACAACATTTACAAACATGTATATAAAAAAGACATTTTGACAGCCGTTAATAATTACGAAGTTCAAAAGAGGTTGTCAAGGAGGTTGCTATGCTCAACTGTATGTATTTTTTAACTCTTACGTTCCAATTACCATTTTTCATCCTACATTCAACAATTAGATTATAAAATATAACTATTATTGTAATGTTTATTATTTTTAATGGTGAACTGCCTTCAAATGATGATTTAATAAGAAAAATGAGCCAAATAATACCTCAAAATAAGAATTTTGTTCATAAAAGTAATCCATGACTTAGACCTCCGCGTTTACAAAGTTGCAATTCAACCTCATGTAGCAACAAAAAAGAATTTATTTTCAAAAGCTAATGGTAGTATTAAAAACATCTTGGTATTGGATTTACCATTTGATTGTATTGTGGATCCATTACTTTTCCAAACGATGATACTGGGCATATTACTGTTTCTCATAATGAACAGACTACTTTTAATTCAATATCACCCAGAAATACCACCCACCCATGGTGTCGTGTAAAATTAATTGAAAATTGTGTCATGGGTTGCGATAAATTTCTTTATTTTCGTAAAGTTATGTTTGCTTAAAATTTGAGAGCTTTACCACGTGATTTTTGTTTCAAATTTATAATTAATTTCAATTTTCATTTAAACATAGATTTTTTCAAATATTTATATAATTAAAGATCATGGCAAATGGCAAATAACTGAGTAGCCATGATGAAAACCTTTGATTATAGAAGTATACCCTTTGACAAAAGAACCCTAATAAAGTTCAAACTTTAAATTATCAAATAACTATGGTCGAATGTCGACCACTGGGCGCCCACTAGTAAAATACAAATTTGCACTATAGGATATTTTAATTTATGACTAAAATTCATCAGCATAACTTATGCTTTTTATTATTTAACGAAATTGATCACTCTGTAATTAAAAATATTCGCACAGTAATTTATCTAAATATTACATCATGTATGGAATATTCCTATATCCTTACTAATATTCACGCTAATATAAATTTGTTCGTATGTTCACTTTCACAACTTCTCCACCCATCATTATGAAATTTTGCATACACGTGATCATGAGTAAAAAAAGGACATGGGTTACGCCATTCATCCAGAAAAAGTACTGCTCCCAAGGCATAAGCTATATCTATTTTAGTGTCAGTTTATGCGATAAAAAATTTACACATTCAAATCAGCTTAAAAACTGTAATATATGCAATGATATTATGACTAAAAAGCTGTGGACACGTTACCTACATTATATTTTGACGAAACAAATGGCCCAATAACGCACACATACGTAAAGTGATATCATAACGCCATACTGTCTCAGATAAAATATGGAAGTAAAATGACATATACTCAACATCAAAGGTTCAAAAGAGATAGTTATATGTTGCTTAGATACAAAAATAAACTAGTTAACCAAGTTTTAATGAGATCTTTCTCGAACTGACTACGCTATTGATCCAACAAGGTCTTAACGGCTTCAATGGACTACGTTTAATAAGGAGCTGTCGAAACGGTTATGACGTACCTAGTTTTTTCATACACATCTACAGCATTTTAGTTATAATATCATTGGATATATACAATACACATATAGATGATTACAAAGTACAAAGTATCTATTTTTTATGACTCATTTATTTCAAAGAACAATAATAGCAAGTAATAAAGGCGTGCGGAGAAAGGTAATAATTTTAATGTTGCGTGTTCTACGGTGTCACAAATACATTCAAATTATTTATGTAACACAAATAATGAATGTTTCAATTATCGCACTCACCAAAATTTGATTTATATTACGAGGTGACGTCTGCGTGTCATTACATATGTATCGATTGAACCAATGCTATGAACTTTAAACGGCTTCCCCTTATATGGGGATATACCCGTGTTAATGATTCGTTTAGGACTTCCAATATGTACAATGTACATACAAGTGAGGTCAATTTTGCAAAAAATCTTAGGCAGTCTCAAAGTTCTTCAAAACATTAGGTGTTATTACAAAAAAGTTAAATACGTATTGAATACTTGCTTTAAAAAGGTTAATGCACCGCGCTAGTTGAATGTTCACCATCTTGTTCTTTTATCTCGCTTTGGTTAGTTTAGGTTAGACTTGCGAAAAAAGGATAACACGAACTTGTCTCCGGGGAGCGCGGTGCATTTAGTACGAAACCTTTTTAAAGTAAGTATTTAATACGTATTCAACTTTTTTTGAAATAATACCGATTATGTCGGTGTATCATAAATTAAATAGTTTATAACCGTTTATAAAAATTTTCAATATACCCCGTGCCGCGGTGAAAATAAACTATGGTTTATTATTATTTAACCGAGTGTTCGCGAGTTCGATTATTGTATGATTTTTAGGTGAGCATAATTTATTGAGCATGCATGCTTAAGCACTGGTTTTTATTTCTGTAGGTGATGTTTATGTGTGTTGTATATTAGATGTTTAGTTACCGTAATACAACCTTTGCTTTATTTTTTAGATATATTATTTAGATGGCCCTTTTATGAAATTGTCTTCGCATGTTTTAATAAGTAGCGAAATATTGTTTATTCATTTACAATATTGTCACTTTTGGACTTATCCCTAAACTATAAATACCATCAAATAAATTGAAAGCTGATGAATTTAAATCTCTACGTAAATAATATAAACACCTTATTATTACTACCAGTGACCAAACAACAATGATATACTCAGTTATTTTCATATTTACTTTTCCACTCATATTTAAGTAATAAATAACTCTCAAGTCTCGAAAGATATAACTAAAACTAAACTAAAAGAACTAAAGATCGATGTAAAGATACGTTATGCTCATAAATAATTCAACTAGCACACATTTGTTCAGTATTTATAGAACTTGTGTAAGAATAATGAAGTAAGATTGATTATGTTAACAATTGTTCGAACTTAGGCATACATAAGCAGCTGGAAGATACAGACATAGTCGCGCCATAACATGCCGCCAATACATTTTCTGAATGTCAATACTTCATGACTAAGGTTATTTGGGTCTGCACTAAATATACCAATCTAGATGTTTTGAGGTAAGATATTTTTTAACGCTTATACGGGTGGGAATCGACCCCCTTTTTTTTACGTCGGGAAATCCCTTATGGATACCCACCCTCCCTGGGAAGAGGGTGGGTTATGTCCGCCTCGCACGGACTAAAACCCCACGGTGTACGTCTTCCGCTGTTGTTGGGGCGGCACGAGATCTCTATAGACTTCATCGTGCCGCCCCAGCGGTGTGGCCCAGCGACAGAAGTGCCGCCGCCAGGCCTCGTCTTGTAAGGAGACAGCCGGGTACACACCGGCCGTCTCCTTCTCGTCTATCGGACCTGTACAATAGGAAGGTGGGGCCCCAGCCCCACCCGTCCCTAGGTCCGGCTACGGTGGCGGGAGGAGGCGGTCAAACTGCCGCCTCCTCCTGCCTATCCTCCTTTGGCGGAGACGGCCGCTTAGCGGATCGTTCTCGCGGACCCTCTCCGCCGCCTCCATCTGCGAGACGACTAGGGAATCGACCCCCTAACACGGGGCATTGCGGCGTCACAGACACGCGTCATCGCCGCACGAAGATACTCCGCATCTATGTCGGCGTCAACAAGCCTGTGTTATGGTTCTCCATCTACCCAGGCCTGTAAGACGACGGCCTCGAGAAATGCCTCCCGATCAAGGCGGTTTAGTGCCCACCGTGGCCCTTCACCATCGGGGGCCCTACGGGCTGGCTCGTCCGAATTTTGAGTGGAGACATCAAACAACATATAACGATGATCCCACATGGTCTCCACTCCCTCTAGGACTCTCCAGCCCTGAACATGACATGCTACAGCAGGAATAGCGAACGTAACGTCCACTATCGATCCGCTATGCTGCCGCACGCACGCGTTGACAGACCCCCGGTTTTGAATGGCCCATTCCTCCAGGGCCCTGCCCCTTCCGTTCGTGGTTAGGGAACCTCACGCCGTCGATTTGGCGTTAAGGTCCCCGGGCACTAAGATGGGGTGAGGCCGACTACGACTGACGACCGTTTGCAGATCCCCGAGGAATCTCTCAAAGTCGGCGAGACTTCTGTTTGGGAATACGTATACCCCTACCACTATCACGTCACCGATATGCGCCGCTGCATACCCCCGTCCCCTCACTATATTAGTGAAGGGTAGGGCGCCAGCCGCGGGCTGGGACACTATGGCCACCAAGCCATCGAGGTCTCCAACCCAGTTGTCCCCGGATGGGATGAAATATGGCTCGGCCATCACAGCGACGTGAATAGACCACTGCTTTGGAATAGAAGATCCTGGGCCATGGCACAGTGGTTGAGGTTTCCCTGAAGATAACGGAGCGTCGCCATTACGGACACTCTGTTTCCACCGCTAAAGTCACCGGCGTCGTGATGGCGGCCGATGTCGTGAAGGATTGGGGAGGACATTTGTAACTCTTAGCCCTCTTGGTCCTAACCCACCGGACTCCTGCCTAACAGGGAGACAGATTGAGTACACTCCAGCTCCCTTTCATCAGCAGCCAGGCCTGTGCAATAAGGAGACTGGCTACCCGGCCCATCTCCTTAGGTCCTGCTACAGTAGCGGGCGAATTGCCGCTTCCACCCTCTGTTGGCGGAGAGGGCCGCTCAGAGGATCCTCTTCGCAGTCCCCCCACACCTCCAACTTCTGCAAGATAAACTCCTCGCAGAAGAAAGCCATCGCTTGCCATGCCTGTTTGCTGCCGAGCATGGTTGAAACCACACTCGGCAGTGATAAAACTGGCCCTGCCGCCGCTGCCTGATGTGGCACTGTCCCTCACACGCAGCACAGAGACAGAGACAGAGACGGCAAATATCACAAGGGTACTGTTATTATTATTTATTATACATGCTATTGTATTAGATTGATTATAATATGATTGTAATTGATTGGTATTTGGTTGCGAATATTTCGGTCCTTCCATTACTTGTTTTAGAATTAACTTTTCAGGTACACCTCGCGCAAATAAAATCAAATGTTTTTATTGCAGCGACCAATAAATTCCAGACGGGGAAGTGTAAAGTATATTTCACTCTAATATTTAGTATGTATAACTTAATAGAAACAGCGCAATCGAATTCAAATCCCATGAGATAAGATAGCGGAAAGAAACAATTTCCTGTACAGATCGTATCTCTCGACTGTTCCGATTGCTGAACAATGCAATTAAATATACAGTCCCATCGGCGAACAAATCTGATCCAATAGAGAAACGCGAACGCTAGTAACGTATTTTATTTCACTTGGATTATGAAGTAAATTATTCCAATACGCATTAACAACGACGTAATTGTGTCGTAGGATTTGAAAAACAATATTTTACTAGTAGTAGCATAACTACTTAATAATCTTAAAACTATTTGGATTTTTTTTTCGAAAAACTATTAGACTTACGTTATCTTTTCAAAGACATTTGATATAATTTTTTAAGACATTTTGTATTTATGAATGAAGTCTGACATTACCGAACAACATTTTTAGCCATTTTAGAAAAGAGAGAATTTTCATTTCGTTAAGATAGAGGATACGAAGTACGCCGGGTTATCTAGAATTTAAAAAAGAACGGTGTTTTAAATATTGTTTGACAAGTTATTAAACTTGTAATTGTTTTTTTTTTATGACATATAGGAGACAAACGAACAGGCGAGTCACCTGATGATAAGCGATCACCGTCCATAGACACTAGCAGCCTCAGGGGAGTCGCAAATGCGTTGGCAGCCTGTTTTGGGGGAAACGCAACAATGCATACACTGTCACTTCACGTCGGTTGTCTAAAAGAGGGTGGTACTACCCCGGGCGAGTCGACCCATTCATGCTGAAATCAGTCATAGTTTCAGTGTGGCTTCACCATGTATATAACATTTGACAGGTATTTTCTGAATAATTTAAAGCGGTAAATATCATCATCGTCATTACCCTTATCCCACCTAAGTAGGGTCGGCCCAGCATGTTTGCTTTTTCCACTCTCTTCTATCAAATGTCGTCTCAGTATTCACACCTTTTACGCACATATCATTTTTCACACAATCCATCCACACCTTTTTCGGTCTTCCTCTACTGGTATATCCATCCACCATCATACTCAACACTTTTCTAGTCACATGGTTTTCATCTCTTCTCATGACATGCCCATACCATGCTAACCTATTACTTCTCAACTTCTCTGTCACCGGTGCTATTTTCAAACTTCCTCTGATATACTCATTCTTAACCTTATCCATTCTAGTCACACCAAACGTCCACCTTAACATTCACATCTCTGCCACATGTAATTTTCTCTTTCGTAGCCCAGTACTCAGATGCATATAGCATGACCAGTCTTATCATAGTTTTATAAACTTTCCCCTTGAGTTTCAAAGGCATTCGTGGGTCACAAGCTACCCTAGACACATTTCGCCATTTCATCCATCCTGCATTTATCCTGTTCCTCACATTCGTATCAATGCCACTGTCGTTTTGTATCATTGAACCGAGATACCGAAAATTGGAGCAAGCTGGTAAGGATACACCATTTAAGGCTATAAGAGAAAAACTAAATGTACCACCAAAGTCGCAAAACAAGTATTCAGTTTTTGTTCTACTACTTTTTAAACCAATATTCTCCAGGTTTTCTCGTCATTTTTCCAGCCTGCTCTGGACATCGGTAGCATCCTCTCCGATAAGAACAATATCGGTAACTCCAGCTTCGGACCTAACGTGCGTTTTCGCTTGACCGTACATACCACGAATAAGTTGTAGATACTTCCCAGGCACTCTTTTCTTTTTCAAGGCCCACCACAAAACATCTCGGGGTACTCGATCATATGCCTTTTCCAGATCAACAAACACCACATGCAAGTTCTTATGTACACGTCTGTATTTTTCGCACGGTTGCCGAAGTGCGAAAATGGCATCGGTTGTCGCTCATCCAGCCATAAACCCAAATTGAATCTGTTTCACTTCACTCGCATCTCTTATTCGTCTCTGTATCACTCTTTCCCAAACCTTCATACTATGTGACATGAGCTTTATTCCTCGATAATTGTTACAGTCCTGCACATCACCGACGTTGCCGATGATTCGAACCGCTCGACGTTGGATTCGGTCCAGAGGACGTAGGTGACATTGAGGTGCTCCGGCCCAGTGGTGGAAACAATATTCCATGAGTGGACGGACTTGCGCCTTATAAAGCTGAAGGCGATGACCAGGTGTGAAATACTGTCCTGCTCTGTTAAGAACACCAAATGTTTTTGAGGCTAGTTTTGCTCTGCCTTCCAAATGACCACCAAAGTAAACGTAGCTTGATATATGTACACCCAGGATACTGATGTTAGGCTTGGCGACTAAGGGTACTCTCTGGAAGATAGGAACTGCGTCAAAAAGGGTCTTTTTTGCGGTAAAGACACAGACATTTTAGTGGGGTTGAACTCGACCAGATTTTGTCTTCCCCAATCTGAGACAAGCTCGAGAGACGTCTCAATTTCAGACACAAGTCTCTGACGGCTCTCATAAACGCGTTCTCGAGAAACACCTGCACGACTGGTGTAAAATGAATCCACAGTACTATCATCTGCATAGCAATGAATGTTGCTGATTTGCAACAAATCATTGATATGCAGAAGAAATAAGATGGGGAATAGTACACAGCCTTGCGGGACACCACCACTCATAGATCTGAGATCCGAGCATGCTCCGTCAACGACGACTTTTATGCTCCGATCCGCGAGAAAACTGGGCACCCAATTGCGTAGTTTCTCGGGGAGTCCACACGAAGTCAGCTTAGTGAGGAGCGCTTCGTGCCAGACTCGATAGAAGGCCTTAGCAATATCCAAACTAACGGCCAGGGCCTCACACTTATTTTCAACTGCTTCCGCCCATTTGTGAGTCAGAAAGGCTAGAAGATCACCAGCTGAGCGGCCTTAGCGGAAACCGTATTGGCGATCATTAATAAGGTGGTTATCTTCTAGATACTTCAGAAGCTGGCGGTTGACGCAGGATTCCATTATCTTACAGAGCAGGAAGGCAATGTATGTATGTAGGTATGCTATCTGGCCCTACGGATTTTCCATTTTTCATACCACTCACAGCTTTTCTTACTTCATCCTCACTTATTTCTTGTACAACGCCTAAATTTAATGGTACAGACTCTAACTCTCCAGTTCTGCCATTTCCTTAATTCATCAGTCTTTCAAAATATCTCTTCCAACGATTCCTCAAAACGTTTCCTCTATCATCTTTTATACATTTAACATGTGTAACATCTCTTGTACTCTTCTCTCTCGCTTTTCCTAAACTGCGCATGTATTTTTGTGTTTGTGAGTGACTGCAGTGATTGGTTCAAATCATCTTGTACTTTGGCTCTAGACATAGCTACCGCTCTTTTTGCATTTCTCTTACATTCTGTATCCATTATTTTCTTTAACACCGCTATTCTGATCTTCAATACATTTCCATTCCTTAAAAGCTATCTTTTTTTCTTTCAAAGCCTTTTGTACCTCATTCATTCCACCACCAAGTGTCTTTATCTATCTTTTGCCTTGCTTTCGTTTCAAAGCGGTGAATATGTTAAAGCTATATAAATATACGAAGAGAATACATCAATATTTTGCCATTGATAACTTTTTACTACTGCGATAAAGATTGACGCTTCTGATATTCTATGGTTCAGTGTTAATTAAATTTCACCCTAATTCTATTTTAATTTCTAACTAATATTACAAATGTGAATGTGAGTTTGTTTGTTACGGTTTAACATCTTAACTACTAAACCAATCGCCAAAAAATTCTGCATACAATCGCACAGAAAAAAACATAGGGTACCTGCAACCTACAACAGTACTGGTCCCCAAGAATGGGTCATATCTACATAGAGTCGAAGAAGCCGCGGGAAAAGCTAGTTATAAATAATGTAACTAACACATATCTGCCTATTAAGTAACAAACATAGCTCATATATAACGATGACAAATGTATAAATTTAACGACATAACCATCTATGACTAATAGATCGCATGGGTAATAGAAAACGTAGTTTTCATAACCATATTATTTTGATTACAAATACGATGCGTCTTGTAGTCTTTATACGTATCTTTAATGATATTCCCTTCGTGATTAAAGATATTTTAATAAAAGTTTTATCTAAACATATAAAAAGAATGTAAATGTAACGTAACGTAACGTAACTGCTTTTTCGATTTACGTGAATAAAAAAATTGCCGTCATCTAGAAATAAGTAATAAAACAAATTTCAATCACTTTTAGAAATGTCTGTCTGACTATATGACCACGCATCACTGCTAAAGTACTGGCTTCACAATAAAACCTTAGCAAATCATAAATCATATGATCAAGAGTAACTAATTTTTTGTTTCATTAAAATCGGTCCACTCTATCAAAAGTTATTGTAATTTGAATGACGACTGGAGTTAAGTACAAGAGAAGAGTAGTAATCTATAGTAATATTATAAAGCTGGAGGGTTTGTTTATTTAATAGATTGAACGCGCTAATCTAAGGAACTATTTAACTACAGTAAGTATTCTACACGGACGAAGTCGCGGGCAGAAGCTATTTTGTAATCATTTCACTTAAAATATATTCAAAATTAAACATTATATTTAATCACCGTTGTCGGTTCTTTTTAACCGACTTCAAAAAAAGGAGGAGGTTATCAATTCGTCTGTATGTTTTTTTTTTTTTTTTGTTACCTCATAACTTTGGACTAGCTGAACCGATTTTGATGATTCTTTTTTTATTTGAAAGCTAGTGCTTCCCGTGTGGTCCCGTTTTTTTTTGGTCCAGTTCTGTCAACGGCATCCAGTGCAAAACCGTATAAGTGTTAAATTTGCATTTGGTGTGTATACGACAAATAGACGAATAACTCAATATCATGCCAACCGATTTCGATGATTCCTTTTTTATTGTAAAGGATGTTCTTCAAGGGTAGTTTGATGAGAGTTTGGTTAGGTTCTGATTATGGGATCCGTGACAAAGTAACACAACTTTCAAGAAACAAGCCTACTCCTTTCTTAAGGGCCGGCAACGCATCTGTGATTCCTCTCGTGTTGCAGGTATCCATGGGCGACGGTGATCACTTACCATCAGGTGACCCGCATGTTTTAGAAAAAAAAAATTATGTACACTAAAAATGGAAAAATAAAGTAAATTTTCAAAAAAAAGTATTAACCGACTTCAATATTGATCAGAGGCATAAAAATAAGGCACTAAAAACCGGAAAATAAATAGTTTATCAAATTAACTAAATTTAATGAAACATATGAATATGTGTGCTACCTAGAGATGTATTGGAAGTCGGTGCCAACCGAAAATCATATCATCTACATCTAGGTACAAAGGCACCGACTTCCAATGCATCTTTAGGTAGCACACATATTCATATGTTTCATTAAATTTGGTTAATTTGATAAACTATTTATTTTCCGGTTTTTAGTGCCTTATTTTTATGCCTCTGATCAATATTGAAGTCGGTTAATACTTTTTTTGAAAATTTACTTTTAACATATCTTTTTGAAATATTCAATTTGATATGTTAAACAAAGATTCTCTTAGTACGAAAATTTGACAAATGACAATCATAACTGTATGCTCTTCGCATTATAGATTTTGAAATCTCGCCAAACTGTGCCAAGATTACAAAGCGTTATATGTAAAGCCAATAATTACAATAGAAAATATTTAAAGTAGAATTTACGTTTAAACATTATTCAAGCATTTCCTGTGGTTCACTAAATATTTACGCTATTCATTGCACATACGTTATTAAACTGGCATTTCGTTGTGCCCGTCTATATTTATACTTCAGACTAAAAACAACTAGTTCTTATTAATTGTTTAAACAAAACAACACGGTGTATCGTAGAAACATGATAGAAATGAATTCTATTACAGGGAAACATCTTAAATTAAAAAAATACAACGTCATGAGGTTTCCCAGGCAGTCACCCATCCAAGTACTGGCCACATCCGACGATGCTTAACTTCGATGATCGGACGAGAACCTGTGTTTTAACACAATCCGACACGGTGTTGTTTCTCGCCAGTTTTCGTTTCACAAAAAGGTTGGCGATCAGAATTTTGAATTGCTTCCACAAAAAAAGACTGGAAAAATTAGAGGTAATACATTTGTTAAATATAACATTTCCCGAGGACCATTTTATGCAAATCAAATTAAAAGTATATAAATTATAAAACTTTGCTAAAAAACAAAAGAAAAACAGAGATAGAATATGAAATTACTGTTTCGAAATCAATATCATAAACAACTATAAACAAATATTGAACAAACTTCCCCCTAGTTATAGAATACTAACTTTAGTCCGCGAATTCTATTACTATAATACAGATTTGATCTAACCCTCGGAAACAGTATGACTTTCTCTGTACCCTTTTTTAAGGTTGAGTAGAACCCTACATGGGATATTCACAGGGTCAGTGGAGCTTGAATAGTGTTGACTACCCACTGCTAAACGCAGCTGAATAGTGCCCGCAAACGACTCATACCGACTAAAAATCTCCACAATAAGCCGTATGCCAAACTATAGGTATGTCACGCGGTAGGACGAGCAAACTCCGCAACTTGCTCTCTCTAACCCTGATAACGTGTATTCAAAATTTCATGATAACCGATTGAGTAGTTAAAGCATAAAAGCGTAAAAATAGAAACACATTCGCATTTATAATATGAAAAAGGAAGTGAGTATATAACGTTCCTAAATGAACATGAGATCATGCGATTTTATTATCTACTAATTGTGCCCACGACTTCGTCTGCGTGGATCCCTATGTAAAAGAAAACGGTGATTAATAAGATCATCTGAATGTATTAAGTCCATTTACTTGCCTACTGTTCTCTCGTACTTACGCCGCGTCGTCATTAAAACTACAACAACTTTTGATATAGTAGACCGATTTTAATAAAAAAATGAGGAGGAAGATATGCTTTACGATTTTTTTGCTGAGGATTTATTGTGAACCCAGTATTTTAGCTGCGATGCGTATTCATACAAACAGAGAGACAGACAGACACACATACATTTCTAAAAATGATTGAAATGTATTTTATTACTTATTCCTAGACACCTGCAACATTTTTTTTCTCGAAAATCGAAGAAGTACAGAGTTGGGCTACCGCTAATATGCAACGGAAGCTCTCAAGAAGAAAGAACATCCGGATTTTGAAACGTTTTTTATCCGTGTTCCGCTCCTATTGGTCTTAGCATGATGATATATAGCATATAACCGTTCTCGATAAATGACCTATATAACACTGAAAGAATTTGTAGTCCGGTGAAGCTGTTAAGACCTTGCTGGGTCAATAGTCGAAAAAAAAAATCTGAAAGAATTTTTCAAAACGGACCAGTAGTTCCCGAGATTACCCCCACAACGTCACAAACTCACAAACTTTACCTCTTTATAATGTTAGTATAGATTAACGCATGTACAAAATACTTACAACAGTTTTTTTAAAGTAACGTCGTATTCAATAAAATTAACGTAGAATAAATCAACTTAAAAATATGCAATTTGAATAACTGAAATCTAACGAGCGAATACAACTAATTAAACTACACCAGTATTGATAATTTAATTAACAATCACTAAAATGTGTTTAAAACTAATAACTAATCAATTATCATAACATAAAATCATAATGGAAAGAGTATATAATATGTATAAAATGCAATAAAATCGAATAAATAAATACGGAAAACACGTAGAACAGAAATTACTCGTAAACTTCAATAATACAAAAATTAAAAGACGGAACAGCTTACACACACTTCTGACCGCGATTGAAGTTATTGGAAATCTCCATTATGATAATATATGCTTTTAAATTATTCGCAAAATACAAGTCAGCATAAAGCATTGCGAACCGACGCTAAAAGCATTTCATATACAAATATCACTCGTACTAAATCCTTTTAATCTCCTGAAAGATATTCGAGTGGGCATGTTGTTATTTATGTGTCCCAAAATATACAACGTTATTCATCAATGCATGCAATGTATATACAATAAACAATTCGTCATATTTATTGGCATTTCTTTCAAGAGAAAGCAAAATTCGTTTTGGTACCGTTTAACCAAACACCACAAAATAATAAACGATTATCGAAATGATCATATCGAAGAGGGCCTCTTAAGGGATATATGTTATGCAGTATACTGTACATACAGTTAATTGGCTATGTTATTGTAATTAAGATTAAGAATAACGCGATTTTATTGTAAACTAGCCTATACTTCGTTCGCTTTTTTTTTTCGAAATATCTACGCTATTGACCCAGCAAGGTCTTAACAGCTTCACCGGACTACTAAGGTGAGCGCTTAAGGCACTCAGCCGATTTTATTTTTGCAACCAGTTCAAGGGTGCACGGCACACCTCGGCTTGGCTGTTGCCTGTTGCATGCAAAATCGCGACCTATCTTAGCTAACCTAGCTAACTATTCATATATGTATGAGCTGTTGAAACGTATATGTGTACCAAGCATACACGCCTCAACAACTCCTCCATATATTTATTATCGGAAAATTGAGAGTTTTTCAGTTCGATAAGGGAAAAAAAGTAAACCCTTCCACTTACATGTGTAAGCGTGTAGGCATGCATGTGTGTGGGGGTGATCGTGTAGTGTTGTAGCAGTGATGTATATTTGTGTGTCACCGTATCGCGCAAGCAACGCACTCAAGGGCTCCCTACCGAGGGTTCGAACCTAGGCTTGAGCCGCTGCCGTGGGAGGCCTAATCGGGTATGCGGGAGAGAAATTAACCCTCAGACCACAGCGGCGTGATCTGTGGTTACGCGGGCGTGGGCGTGAGCACGCTCTGTTTCGAGGGACAGGCTGGTACTGATCGTTCGCTGACCTGATTAAATCAGGAGGGTCGGTAAAAATGCATCGCGGACGTCTTTTATAACGCGCAGCGTTAGGTACGGGTTAATAGTTTGCGGCGGATACCACTAACGGATTGGGATAATTCGCAACTTTTTCAAAATAACTAATCGTAAGAGATTTTACGTACGCCCAGATAGAAGGGATCTCTAGGTCTCTATGGAGATCGACTCTCCGAATGTACCACGGAGCACAGTTCACTTTACGTAAAACACTATTTCGGAGAACCTGCAGCTTATGAAAGTTATCTTTGGACATATGCGCAAAAACGGGGCAGCTATATGTCATCACGGGACGGATACACGTCTTATACAAAGTGAGCTTGTGTCTGAGGGACATTTTACTCTTATGACAAAGCAACGGATGGAGGCGACCCAAGACCATAGCGGCTTTGTTTCGCACTCTGTCTATATGTGAATTGAACTTTAAATGTTTATCCAATGTGACACCGAGATATTTGACCTCTTCGACCCAAGGGATACCGATTCCGTATAGCCTGATGGGCTCAAATTTATTAGCGCGTTTCGTGGGATCGAAGAGTATTGCGACACTCTTATCGGGATTAACTTCTATGCGCCATCGACGAAACTATTCACCGAGAGTATGAACGGCTTTTTCGATGCGCTTCCTAAGAAAGTCCGACCGCCAGCCGGAAATGTAAATAACGGTATCGTCAGCGTAACAACCTACCTCGACCCCCCGAGACCGAGGTAGGTACTGATGAACAGATTGAAGAGCGTGGGCGCGAGTATGGAGCCCTGTGGCACACCTGAGCGTATCGGGTGGGGCAGCGATATTTCACCATCCACTCTGAAGCGGAATGTCCTATCAGTGAGATAATCGTGGATAATATGAATTAACCTATCGGGTACGCGAGATTTACATAATTTATGGATGAGCCCTCCGTGCCAGACCTTATCGAAGGCCTTGGCGACATCGACTTCGTTCGCGTGGGATATTTACCTTGGGTTAACGCTGACACGCAGCGGAAGCTCGCAAGAAGAAAAAAGCCCCGATTTTTAAACATTCTTCATTAGTGCTCCTCTCCTATTGGTCTAAGCGTTATTATATAATAATAACCTATAGCCATCCTCGATCAATGACCTATGTAGTTCTGAAGGAATTAGTCAAATCGGACCAGTAGTTCCTGAGATTACCCCCTACAACTTCACAACGTCACAAACTCACAATGTCACAAACTTAACCTCTTTATAAAAAATAGGTCTTTACCTATGAAATTGCCGTTCTACAGTACTGGCCATTTCAAATCAAAATAATTTTTGTTTGGCTAAGAATTCTAATTTCAAATTAATTTTGTTTTAAAAGCATGGAATTCTTTTTCCAAAACTACTATCCAAAAGTTTGTTTATGAATTAGTGTTACATTTTCATCGTTCATTTTTTTTTGTCATCGTGGATACGTTAAAAATTCGAGTAATTATGGAATATGAGTACCGTCGTGGCAGCAACGCGGCACAAGCGGCACGCAACATCAACGACATTTACGGAGCTAACACTACAAACCAACGCACCACCTGTTATTGGTTTGCTAGTTTCCGTTCTGGGAATTTCAACCTGAGAAATGAACCTCGCGGTTGTCCGAAGACTTTGGTCGACAATGACGAATGTGATTGTGGAAGCTGATGATACACAATCTACGGCTGAATTAGCAGCAGCTTTCGACGTTAGCGTCAAAACAATATTGGTCCATTTGCGTCAAATTGGCAAGTTAAAAAACTTGACAAATTGGTGCCCCACGAACTCAATAATCGCCAGCGTGAAGTATGCGTCGCGACGTGCCTTGCACTGCTCAACAGACACACAAATGAAGGAATTTTGAACTGCATTGTTACCTGCGATGAAAAATGGATTCTGTTTGATAACCGTAAGCGCTCAGCAAGTTGGTTGGATTCTAGTTCAGCACCTAAACAAAAACTTACCCCTAGAAAAGTGATGGTCACTGTTTGGTGGTCTAGCGCCGGTGTGATTCATCACAACTTCTTACCAAACGGGGAGAGCATTACTGCAGATGTGTACTGTAAAGAACTGAACACAATGATGGAGAAGCTGGCACATCTCCAATCAGCAATCGCCGCTGCTCCTGCACGACAACGCGCAACCTCATACTGCACAGCAGACGGTCTCCAAGTTGCAAGAACTGGGGTTGAAAGTTCTCCGTCATCCGCCCTACTCACCAGACCTTGGGCCTACAGACTACTATTTTTTCAGAATTTGGATAACTCCTTGGCGGGAAAAAAATTCAATACCCGAGAGGCAGTACAAAATGCCTTTGAAGAACTTGTTGCCTCCCGTCCAGCTGATTTCTTTAAGAAGGGCATAAATAAACTGCCACTGCGTTGGCAAAAATGCATTGATTGTATGGGTCATCACTTCGATTAATACAAATAAAAAATACATGAAAAAATTCGTTTAAATTTTTTCATACAAAACGGCAATTTCATAGGTAAAGACCTAATATTAGTATAGATCGGTGATACCTAAGATACCTTTTTATTAATAGATCGATGCATCTAAATCATAACAAAAATACATAATATTCCCAAAATATTATTTAAACTTTTAAATTAAAAATAACAATTATTTTAAAAGTGCATATAAATCTCCGAAGACGAATACATTGTATAAAATATACATATTCAGTTATCGAAATTGTAAACGGTTCTCAATATGTAAATTATAAATTAAAATGGAATAATACAATGAAAACTGAATGTGAAATGAATTTATTAGCTATTCAGTTTTCTTAGAAAGTGTAACTAACACACAATTTTAAGAAAAACAACTATTTGTCACGGGTTTAATAAGACGCATAAGTAAAAACAGGGTGATTCGCCTCCATCTTAATTGAGCAAATACAGTATAATTAACAAATACAAACCGACTGGAACTAAATGAACACAATGATTCATCAAGCTTAGCGAGTTTGCGATGATGAATCTTACTCGCTTACGCAGAACGCATTCTTATTCGGTTTAAAACTTGTTTTGAATTTCTTTATTTAGTAACAGTACAAAATATTCGAGTACATAAGTATAGAAATATACAAACACAATCCCACTGTTGGGAAGAAGTCTCTTAAATTCTTTATTTGTTTATTACGCTATTACGCCTCAACTACTCACCTGATTAATGTGACACTGCATAAACGTTGTCTGGGGTACAAAAAAGGACATAGTGTACTAAAAAAAATTACTGTTCCCTAGAAATACATATATCAAATCAACAACATTAACGCATGCGATACGGACGTAAACGTTTGATCATAATAAGTACGAGTACCTCGACGACCGAGCCTAGGTCGGTTCTTTAAAAAAGATTTTTAAAATAAAATAAACTGTTAGGTTTGCCTTATAAAATTAGCATTTTTTTTACCAAAAAGATATCTCTTTTGCTGTCACTCGGATTTGAACTGGGGTTAGACGGATTTTCGAGCAGCCGATTTCCATCTGCGCTATTTTTGTTTTGACAGCGGCGGCGATATTTACCTTTATATTCTATCTATATAATTACATTGCTTGAAAACTCAGATAAAAAAAAGTTTTCTATGAATGAAATCTAGCTAGATCGATTTATCGTCCCCGAAACCATCTACATACTAAGTTTCACAGAAATTGCTGATGCCGTTTCAAAGATCCTGAATATATAACAATATAAAAATATACAAGAATTACTCGTTTAAATATTATATCATATATATATCTAATATCTACGATTTGCTTAATCTATATATATATTTTTATATATACATATATATATATAGATTAAGCAAATCGTAGATATTAGAGTCATATTATTAACTTGAATATTATACAGTAAACATCTTTGTAATTACTTACTTAATCTATCAAATATCTACTAATATTTGGGGTGTAAGGGGTGTCGAGTAACATCTTAAGACTTGAGACACCCAAGCCAACCTCACCTGCACGTGGTGCACCTTGCTGATCAACGAACGAGGCAATGGCGATAGCTGGGTGGTAGGGTTTTACAACCCGACTGGGTCGCAACCACCATGTACATGGCGAAAAAGCCCGTCATAGTGACTCGCTTTCGCGCGTCGCGTTTTGGGATCAGCCTGTGCATATCCAGTATCAGGTGACTTTCGTCATTATGGCCGGCATGACAGCGGCGACCGACGATGGATGATCTGTCTCTCGGTGGTCGCCACTGTTTTTGGATTGTACTATGCTTACCATCAGGTATAGTGCAGTCACTTTGTCGTGCTACAATAAA